>WWET01006162.1:34933-46775 GCA_011038615.1 Limnodynastes dumerilii
GAGATGATGAATGGGGAAGGGGTGATGATGAGGGGATAGAGAAATAATAAAGGGGAGGGGGAAGTTATGAGGAAAATGGGGAGATGATGAATGGGGAGGGGGTGATGATGAGGGGATAGAGAAATGATAAAGGGAAAAGAGAGGGGGGGTGATGAGGATAATGAAGAGCTGATGAATGGGGAGGGGGAGATGATGCAGAGAATGGAGAAGGTGTTTTTTAGTTATATTTATTACAGATATATTTTATTTTGCTCTTTGAATACCCCCATCTAGATCAGCTGCCCCTGTGTTCCAGGTTAAATAACAGAGTACTGTGGGTGAACCAATCATTTCTTTGCAGCCTATCACTGAGAGAGGGCCAGTAAGTTATATATATATATATATATATATATATATATATATATATATAGTTGAAATGTGCGGCACTCCTCTAACTCTAGTATATGGCGCCTGTGCCTTGGTAGGAGCTTGTAGAGATCCAAATATATAGAGAGGTATTTACCCGGCACTAGGTGACTTTAGTATAAATCACACGGACTCCAAGTCTGGTAGGTTCCAACGTTTCAGAGCCCTTTAATGCAGCTCTTTTATCAGGGACAAAGTAACAAGTGCATATAAATACCCTCGAGTGAGCGACTCCCCGCCCACGTGTCGCCGGTTTCCTGCGGGACCGCCTCCACAGCATAGACCAATCAGCTGGGCGGTATAGCCCCGTGGTCATGGCAACGTGGTACACCCACGTATTCCCCAGGCTTCCGGAAGTACTATCCCCGCAGCCTAGGCCAATCAGCTGGGAAGCGTCCCTCCGTTGTGGCGGTAACGCGGGCGGTGCGGCTGCTCGTACACAGTGTAAACAGTGCCACGTGTGGACCAGTATTTAAAAAAACATCAATATTCATTCAACAACAGTGCTAAACAATGGGCTGCCCTGGGGAATACGTGGGTGTACCACGTTGCCATGACCACGGGGCTATACCGCCCAGCTGATCTGGTCTATGCTGTGGAGGCGGTTCCGCCGGAAACCGGCGACACAAGGGCGGGGAGTTGCTCACTCGAGGGTATTTATATGCACTGTTGTCTTTGCACTTGTTACTTTGTCCCTGATGAAAGAGCTGCATTAAAGGGCTCTGAAACGTTGGAACCTACCAGACTTGGAGTCCGTGTGATTTATACTAAAGTCACCTAGTGCCGGGTAAATACCTCTCTATATATTTGGATCTCTACAAGCTCCTACCAAGGCACAGGCGCCATATACTAGAGTTAGAGGAGTGCCGCACATTTCAACTATATATATATATATATATATATATATATATGTGTGTGTGTGTGTGTGTGTGTGTGTATATAGAATGTTCACACTCTGTGCATGGCTAACTGCCAAATCCATCAAATCAAATGAAAAAGGCTCCCAGGGCCAAAGTTTTGTCCAGCATAAACCAATGGAAGGATGGAAGGTCTGACCGGGACCTCAACCCCCCTACTAAAACCTGTCGAGGACTGGATCACTTTGCATTGGTTTCATCCCAATTGGTGCAGTTGTATCCAAATGCATAGCCAGACAGACAGACAGACAAACAAACAAACAGACCAATGCATTTTATAAATATATTTATATATACGCGAACTTACGTGAAAGTGGACGGGGGTGGCATTTAAATGGCCTTTTGAGGGCGCAGTTAGTAATGTACGCACATACCTAAGCAACCTAGGCATGTAAACACACCCGTAGAGTTAAGGTTGCCCTATGGAGTCGTAAGTCACTAAAAAATCCGTCCTTTCGAGGGGAGTGTCATGGGTGTTGCCTTGCAACGTAGGTGCGTATATTTGCGTAATTATTACACACGTGTCTGTGATGCCGGTCCAGAAGCTGAAAGCGGGACAAAATAAAACCTGCTGGGTGTTACCTAAACTCTGCCAAGTTCTGTCTCATATAGCTCCACCCATTTTTTCTCAAACACCGCCCATTTTTCTGCCGGTAAATCAGAGCGGTCGCATGGAAATAGGGATAGTTGGGATATATAGGTGGTCCCCATTATGATGGTTGGACCCCATAACAACTCCACCTTCTTGAACTTAAGGTTGTTACTACCTTGTGTACTGTCTTAATACTTGTATAACTATTGCCATATTAGGATGGAGATAACCAAAGTCAATTAATAAATGAATGCTTTATTTAATGTGTAAACATTTGTATTAAATATTCATAAAAAAGGGAAGTAGATAAAATAAGGAATATTTTCCTTTCATTGGTAAATTACATTATTTGCTAATTTATACTGTAACCGCTTGAAAACAAAAGAAGTAGAAGGCAGACACTGAAGGAGGGAATTTTTTTCCTTGAGGGCATTCAATTTTTTTGAGTGAGGAACAAAAGATTAAAAGATCAGTGGGGAATATGTTCATAATTGCTACAATAGCAGTACTTGAAAGCAGAATAAGAAATGAGGGCGCAGGATAAAATAAAGGCAGTGGGCGTGTGACAGAGGAATATGATAAAGGCATTCAGCTCAGCTCACCCAGATAAAGGGGGTGATAATTATAAGTCAAACGCTAGCAAACTGGGGCTGTGATTACATATTGCAAAGAGCAGAGTCAGTCTGTCATCTGGGTTTTATCAGCCGCCATTAATTAGTGACAGGAAAACAGGTTGTACGTAAAGAACATATTTTACACATAATGAGATTCCTGACACAAATACTGTAGCTCTATACAGGGATGTGGATGCCGATACGATGGTCTGTTTTCATTCATATTAAAGATCGGTTGTGCTGAGACTCTCGGAGTTACAAAGGTTTGTCTGAGAGTAGATAAGCTTTTTATGCTAACCCTAATCTTAACCCTTCCCTAACCCTCCATGCCACGTAGCCTAACCTTTACCCTCCATGCCCCACAGCCTAACCCTCCATGCCCCGCAGCCCAACCCTAACCATCCGTACCCTGCAGCCTAACCCTAACACTCCATGCCTCACAGCCTAACCCTAACCCTCTATGCCCTACAGCCTAACCCTCCATGCCCCGCAGCCCAACCCTAACCATCCATACCCTGCAGCCTAACCCTAACACTCCATGCCTCACCCTAACCCTCCATGCCCCACAGCCTAACCCTAACCATCCATGCCCTGCAGCATAACCCTAACACTTCATGCCTTACAGCCTAACCCTAAGCCTCCATGCCCTGCAGCCTAACCCAAACCCTTAATGTCCCGCAGCCTAATCTTAACCTTCCTCTTCAGAAAGTAACAATAGCCTTCCCCTTCTTGAGCTCTAACCCTAACCCTCTAAATACCACAGCCTAACCCTAACTTCCCATTCTCCACAACCTCACCCAAACCATCTATGTCTTGCAGCCTAACCCTAACTCTCTCCTTCAACCCTAAACCTAACCTTCCCCTTAAGCCCTAACCCCAGGGCCAGATTAATATTGGGGCCAATGGGACTACAGTCCCAGGCCTCCATCTGAAAATAGGCCCCCACACACTCACACACTCTCTCCAGGCCTCCCACTTCAGTGCATAAGGATGAATGTCAGGAACTGACATCCTGTTGCTTAGCAACAGTAAACAAATCTATCCAATTGAGTGTATTAGGTAAGACAATGGGTTGAAAAACCTGGGTAAGCACCGGATCCAGAACTAAAAGGCCGCATATACGCAATCTACGCATCGAAACGATAAGCAGATTATGTACGATAGCTACTACGCATGCGCAGTAGCTATTGTTCATTGAATTACGGCCGTCTGTGGAAGACGGACGTAGTTCTGGTTCCGGGCCCATTGTCATTAGTGGTGATCTGAATGTGAAGAAGGTGGAAAAGTCAGAGGAATAGATGGAGAGAGGGTGGGGAGGAGAGAAATGTGTTAAAGGTGCCAAAGAGGTTTTGGAAGGTTTGCAAAGGACGAGGGACTTAAAGAAAGATACACAAAAGTATAATAGTACAAACATTAGTTGTGCAGAGGAATAAAAACAAAATGTGCATACAAAAGCAAAACAGGAAACAAATGCACATATACACATATCGTACAAATCTTCATGGGTGGAGAACATTGCAAAGGAGTACATACCACAATGTATAGTCAGAGAATAAACAATACAAAATGACTCATTATTGCCCAGTTTAAACTTTGAGAACACCATCTTAGCACTGCAGGCTATGTACGAGGTGAGGGTTTTAGCCTGATCGAGTCTATACATGAACTGTTTAAAATTTCAATGAAGGAGATAATAACTTTGGCTCTGTGTAATAAAATGCCAAGGACGAGCATAAGGGCAATCTAAGGCACAATAAAGCAAGATTAGAATGCCATCTTAAATCCCAATAGTGAATATTAACACACTGACTTCTGCTGCATACTTTAAAAATATTTGTAAAGTCTGTAAGTAATAAAGTTTCTTTTTTTTTTTTTAATCCGCTCATTTCAGGGGATTCTAAACGAGAGAGGGATGGAAATTCGGTTGCAGACTAGCTATAGCTCAAACCTTTAGGGCAGATGGCATCTTGGCTTGCCTCCTTCATTTTTATTACATTTGTTTAAAACGAGGGCTGTACCTGATCCTTGAAAGCTGCTCTTCCTGACAGCTCCCCGTCTTTTATCATACTTATTTTGGCTATCCTCCCAGTCCATCTATTCCTTAATGTAAGTGTTATAAATCGCTGAAAAGTACTATAAAGTATTATAAAAAAAAAAAAAAATCAATATTTCTGGGTTAAAAAGCTTGAAAATGCTGATCAAGCTCTGGTTCTGCAAATAAATTACGTGCCTGTGTTTTAACCCTTTGGTGCTTCAGGGCAGTAAACCCTAATTCACTGGATTGCAGGGAGTTTCAGGGGTCAAATGCCCTTCAATAACTCAATCTAACTGTTTAATAAAAGCCGTAAAATGGTAAAACAAGAGATATATAAATTTAGTACAGTTTAAAATAGGGCAGTTTTGGGATAGAGAACCGGATCTTGATTTAAAAGTAGCGAGGGGAAAACGGCAACATTCGTTAAGTTTCATGTGCACGCTACCGACTTCCAGCGAGGATCTGGATTTTGGGATGCAGACCCTCCAACATGACCCATTCCATTAGGTACAGAATACTCTGCTCCTCAGTTTCCAACTGTCAGTCACTAAAGCAGCCACCTTTGTTGAAGAGGCAAATAGGTTTTTGCTTTTTTTAAAATATCAGTTAATTCATTTAAACCAGGTGAGTGACAGTTGGAAGCTCAGGAGTGGATTATTGTACCTAATGGAATGGGTCATGTTAAAGGGCTTGCGGTGGGGGGGCAGTACGCTTAATGCACAAAGCGTTTTCCATGTTGCCGATGCGTAAATGTTAAGTTAGGGTACTGCTGGCTGTACTGCTGCTGTTGACGTTCAAGGGGCCTGATCCAAAGCAATGGCCACCCGGGGAATTACAGCCAGCTCAGCCGTAAGGGCATACGCACAACCTTCATACGCCGCCGTAAGGGATGGCGGCTGTAACTATAGTTATGGCCGCCGGCTGTTATGAAAAGGGGGCTGTCCCCTCCTTTATGCATGCTGTATCTCCACCGTCAAGATGGAGATAGACATGCAAATTAGGGAAAGGGGCGGAGGAAGCCCCGTTACGATCAGCAATGTGGCCATAAGGGCGCAGAGCTGATCGTAATAGTTAGGGTAGAAATCTGGACATGTACGTGCACTCCCCGCTACGATGACGGCTGTACAGACCTTAAGGTGTCCATAGGTCTGGATCCGGCCCAAGGGGAGTATTCTACTTATGCTAATTAGGATTGCGCGGCGACCCTATAGCGGACCTCTACATCCGCTGCATTGCTGAGGTTCGCTAGCTTATTTCTATTAAATTAGGATTCGGACCATAGTGAGGAGTTGTCATTTTGGGCTCCATTTACTATCTTCAGTTTCATTTGATTCATATGAGGTTACCTACCTGTCCAGCGGGGTCTGTGGCGGACGGCGGGTGCAACGGGTCCAGTGGGCATTCGTTCATTTAGTTCACTAAAACGTGGGCATTCGTTCATTTAGTTCACTAAAACGTACCAGCCCTGTGTGGTCCTGCGTTGATTTTTGTGCTCATTGCCGGATTCTTCATTCATACTCCATATGATCGAAGTCCTGCACATGCTCAGAGACTCCAATGCGGGACTTTGAAAATTTCCCGATATAAAAAATACGGTCGGACAGGTCTCCCGGAGAGGTAAGTTTTGCTTTTTTTCTTATTTTTTTTCTACAATTACTGTTTTTTTTACATGTGTTTATTATTTTGTAGGTTTAAATTTAATTGAAAAAAACACACTTTTTTAAATTATTATTTTGATTTTTTTAAATTTTTACACATAGCTATATTCCGGCAGTGTCCCCATATATGCCCCCCTTTTCCTCCCCCTAATAACAGCTATTAGGGGGAGGAAAAGAAGGGTATTTTGGGAAATTGCTGGACTAGATACCCCCTAATGCCAGCCTGAGCCTGTTTTACCCCGGGAGCGGAGTGAAAAACTGTGCTCCTAGGCTTTGTAAATATAGTGACCTGCTCTGAAAAGAACGGGTCGGTGGGGTGATGCGTTAGTGACATGCATCGCCATGGAAACTGTTGTTTTCCATGGCGATACATGGTAGTAAATATCAAAAACTTCATTTTCCTGCGATAATGCTCATTTTCACATGAAAATGGGCATTATCATAGGAAAATTATCTTTATAAATAGAGCCCTTAGTGTGTAGGTGTAATCTGTATGGTGCTGCAGATCCTTTGTGCCTCCCTACAAATAAACATGACTTAATAATAATAATAATAATAATTATTATTATTATTATTACTGTTATTATTACTATTACTACTACTATTATTATTATTATTATTATTATTATTATTATTATTATTAATAGATATAATAAACGAGTTACATAAATTATGATATAATATTTACACATATATTTATCAATCATTATCTTTCATATCCATTCCATTTCAGTTGCAATACCGATTGACTTGAGTATATTAAACATTTTTGAGTTTTTCTTTTTGTGATGAAGGATTTGAACTGATGTGATCCAATAACAAATAATATCAAGTGAAGTAGTAAACTACATTTAGTAACCATAGATAGGATGAGAGAATAGTGGTATTTGACCTTCATAGATGTCCCCTCCCCTTGGTGTAATTAAGTGAAGGAGTGTGGAATGTTATTGCTGATAATGTTTGCTCTCAAACTTTCTCAGAATTCAGTGCAGTGAAGGTCACTCCTTTGGAGATGGGATAGTGAAAAGTAAAAGTCAAAATGACTATTGCTTCACTGGTCTGGAACATGTTGGATATAGATATAATAAACAAGTTACATAAATTATGAAATAATATTTACACATATATTTATCTATCATTATCTTTCATATCCATTTCAGTTGCAATACCGATTGACTTGAGTATATTAAAAAAATTTGAGTTTTTCTTTTTGTGATGAAGGATTTGAACTGATGTGATCCAATAACAAATAATATCAAGTGAAGTAGTAAACTACATTTAGTAACCATAGATAGGATGAGAGAATAGTGGTATTTGACCTTCATAGATGTCCCCTCCCCTTGGTGTAATTAAGTGAAGGAGTGTGGAATGTTATTGCTGATAATGTTTGCTCTCAAACTTTCTCAGAATTCAGTGCAGTGAAGGTCACTCCTTTGGAGATGGGATAGTGAAAAGTAAAAGTCAAAATGACTATTGCTTCACTGGTCTGGAACATGTTGGATCACTGATGAGCATTGCATACTGTTAATGATATATAAAGGATAACTTGCTAAAGTCACCACAAAGAGCAAATCAAGGCAAGGATACAATGGTATTATCCTAAACCTTTGGCTATTGATTAGATAAATGAAAAGAAAACTTTGGTTTTGTAAGGCTATGGACATTCAATAAAAGCAATCATTATTTCTAGAAATGTTTTCATAATTAGGGCTCTATTTACAAAGATCATTTTAACGTGATAGGGCCATTTCTCACTTCAAAACTGTCCCTATCGCATTAAAATGAAGTGGTAAGTATTCCTACGATGTCCCCAAATACCTCTCTTTTCCTCCCCCCTAATAGCTGTTATTAGTGGGAGGAAAAGGGGGGTATGTATGGGGAGACCGTCGGAACACATAGAAATACTGCCGGAGTGTTAAAAAAAAAATGTAAAACTTAAAAAAAAAAAAAAATCAATAAAAAACAGAAGAAGCAGAAAATATAAATAAATATTTAAACTCACCTGTCCGGGCGACTCGTCGGGCTGCAGCTGACCGGTCCCGGCATGAATACACTGCACATGCGCAGCGTTTCTCATCTCAGGACTTGGAAAGATTTCAAAGTGCCTAAAGAGAAGTTCTGCGCATGTGCCGTGTTTCTCATGTCCTGCGCATGTGCCGTGTTTCTCATGTCCTGCGCATGTGCAGTGTTTCTCATGTCGGCACTGAAAGTCCTAATTGAGAGCTACTGCGCATGTGCAGTACTTAATTCATGCATCGCATGAATGTGAAGTACTGCGCGGACCCGGCGGCTCATTGCGGGACCTCGCAGGAGGGGTGAGTATTTGTAAATACTGTCAACAAAGTATTTACAAAGGCTTGCTGCGACGATAAGCAAACCTTATGCAGCTTTGTTCACAGGGAATGAGGAAGGTAAGTAAATAGAGCCCATAATGTCCAGGAGAGAGAGAGAGAGAGAGAGAGAGAGAGAGAGAGAGAGAGAGAGAGAAAGAGGAAGAGTGAGAGCGAGAGAGAGAGAGAGAGAGAGAGAGAAAGAGGAAGAGAGAGAGAGTGAGAGAAAGAGAGAGAGAGAGAAAGAGGAAGAGAGAGAGAGAGAAAGAGGAAGAGTGAGAGCGAGAGAGAGAGAAAGAGGAAGAGAGAAAGAGGAAGAGAGAGAGAGAAAGAGGAAGAGAGAGAGAGAGTGGGAGAGAGAAAGAGAGAGAGAGGGGGGAGAGAGAGAGAGACAGATGTTCCCTATGCGTAAGTCCTAAAGTACGTAACAAAGTTCTTATGATGAATGGGCAGATCCTTCACTTACGATGGCTGTATCCCAATCTATATGCCATATAAATGAGGGGTCGGGGGAAGTCCTGTTACGAATAGGTCCGTATGGCCACAGACCTAGTCGTAAAAGTTAAAGTAAAAGTTAAAAGTTAAAGTAAATGTTAAGGCAGGAATCTGGACATGTAGGTGTCCAGATTTACTACCATCTGCAGGGAGTGCAGGGGGTGTGCATTCCCCGCTATGTGCATGTCCCTATGAACACCCGCACGCACATAAAGCATGCAGGGGTCTTGTGTGCATGAGTGTGTGTGCAATGCATACCCCCCAAATGTGCCGATTTTGGGGCTCTGTCTGAATGTCGGGCTTGCAATGTCCTGAGATGCTCCACCCCCTCTGATGATTGGTAAATGAATGCCATTGGCTCATGCTGCTACTGGTGTATCGTATAGATATAAAGGTAGAGTCATTAGCTTGTCTAATGGGCAGCTTAGTCCCATACTCGCAAAGGGCAGACCCGCTTCTATTGTGCCATGGCCAGACCCATTGTCACAATTCTGGGACCATCAATTTTACAGTCCATGTAACACTGCGGGAAATAAAAGAGAACATTTTTTTTTTTTATCTTATTGCCCCTTTAATGATGAATCTTGCATGAAGAACTCCACAAAAAGATCTTTATCACACATGTTCTATTTGGAAATAAATTACATCCATTATAGTTTTTAATAGTTTAATTTGCTCGTTTGATTACACTATATAAAATGAAAGGCATTGGATATCAATTTTTGTACAGAAAATGATAAATCACCACATATGTTAAAAAAATTGGTTTTCAGTTTAAGGCTATATGCTAATATCTAATTTTCTTTTTACCTTGATTATATATTACATATGTATTCTTATCACAAAAAAATCCGTGGGGGCCTTTTACAAACAGCACAAATTATTGGACAAACTATTTTTGAATCATTCATGTTTCCCTAAGCTACCATACAAATCCTAACTTTTCTTTGTAGAACGAACTAGTTAAATGATAGCTAGATTCTAGTTGGTTGCTATGGGAAACATCTCCACTTTTCTCTTTAAATATCTATATTCCCTAACACAGAAACACTCTAATAAGAGAATACTTCAAAAACACTGTAGTTCCACCTATGCCCATTATTTAAGACCTTTTTCTTGGCAGGTTGGCACGAAGTGGTAAGTGCTGCAGTGGTGCTCACCCCGTTCCATGGTGCCAGTCCCATCTTTTCAATGTTACCAACACTACTTTGGGGGTGCCACTAAATACCTTATTACAATGAACTATTAATATAAGGGGAAAAAGAGAAAAAATGAAATATGCAATGGCACCTAAAGCTTTTCAGAATAAAGAAAATCAGTAAGAGTTAGATTGGATGGCGTTGATGAGGGCTATTCAATGCATTTGATAATGTTAGTTTTAATTTATTGGGTATGGGTTACTATGGCGCCATGTGTATTTATAGCGATCACTAAGATGCAGTCTACATTATACAACATAATTAGTAAAAAAAAAATAATAATAATTATGATTGGGTTTGTTTATTATTTTATCATAGTAGTATCTGTAATTTCTTCTGTCTTTTTTAATTTAATATCTATTACTTTGAGGCTTTAGTAATGAATTGTGAAACAGTAGGGTGCAAATGTAGGGTTTGAACACTTATACCGGCCTTCCCTAGATGGAAAAAATTGATCTGAGCAACTTCCATTTTGTGTGTATACTGTTTGGGCGCATGTCTGGGAGCAGCAGCTGAGAGGGGAAGTTGTTCCACAGCAGCTATTTTGGAGGATTTAAGGAGAGCCTCCTGAGGTAAATTAGCTCTCAATTTAAAAACATATATATATATAACCCAACATTGGGACTCTCATTGTTAGAGTTAGAGACCACTATATGTAGAAAGGCCGATGTTGGTGACTGGGGGTTTATCATATTTTAGCAAATATATGTAACGAATGTTTCTGCATTTTATTGTACAGATAGAATGGTATAGTCTGTTATTAGTTACTGGCAGTGCTGCTGGGGCATTTCCTTTCCTTTGTTTCTGTTAAAGCAGATAACCCCCCTGCCTTTCTTGCACTTGCCTGTATTAATCTATACATTGATCTGAGCAACTTCCAATTTCTGTGTTCTGTTTGAAAAAAAGGCTCAATCTAGTTTTCTCAAAATTGCGCCCTGATTTTTAGGTGTAGCGCCACTATGGCTCTACATTTTTCAGTGTGTCCGCTTGTTACAGATTTTCAGAATGATAAAGTTAACTCAACACTAGATATTAATTTATTTTAATTCCATGTACAACAAGTATTTTCCATCTCCTAAAAGTAATGTTTGATCTAAGCTTGGGAACATTAGATAAATTCTGTCCTTAATGTCTTTTGACAGGCCAAGAAAACGACATGCTCCTCTCAGGATCTTTGGCAAAACCATGTGTAAAAATATAAGCAGATTTTCTTTTTAGTTATTTATTTCATTTCTGGTTATTTATTTAGATTTTTTTCAGAACGTCTTTAGAGACATTTGGGCCTGATCCAGAGCTATAGCCGCCGTCACTAGTACAGCGGCCGTAGCTCTAATGCGCATGCGCCGGGCAGATGTTCTACGATCGGGCGTCTATAGTAGCGCCGTTGGGACGCTGGAGGGGACGTCCTCCAGCATCCCAACGCTCACGTTACTCCTGGTGGGCGGGGGGAGGTAAGTAAATCAGGCTGGGGGGGCGTGCTAAGAGGCTCCTGTGTGAGCGTATGGCCCCTTCCTTACGCCGGGCGGAGCTAGGGGAGCCTTCAGCCGGCGGAAGGAAGGGGCCATACACCCGCACAGGGGGAGGGCCGGGGGGGGGT
>WWET01006162.1:54331-71744 GCA_011038615.1 Limnodynastes dumerilii
AGAGATTATGCTAATAGCAAACTGCATGTTAGGAGCACGTGTGCATCTGGTGATACTTAAAATAACAGCCCTATTGTCAGATTGTTAATTAAAGTATATAAGCATTAAAGCTGATTATACATGCAACAAATGATCTTCAGAATTAATGTCATTCAGATAAAAAAATATCTGTCCGGATTCACAATACACATATTGCACATACGTCCTTAATTTACCGATAATAGCTACTCCGCATGTGTAGTAATTATTTTACGTAATCTACGTATCGTTTTGTTATGTAGACCGCATATACGCAATCTACGTAACAAAACGATACGTAGATTACATAATACGTATGCGTAGTAGCTATTATCAGTAAATTAAGGACGTATGTGTAATACGTCCGCGGTTGTGAATCCGGGTCAGTTATTCTTTCCTTCAACAATGCTTCAAATTTTGTGTTTTACTATGAACAAAAATCATTATTTAATATTACTGATTATATAAATATATTACTAAAGTTAACAACTTTACTTTAGCTGCAACTTTTTATTTAGCGGGAACTTTATTTTAATGACAACTCTACTTTACAAAAAACTTTACTTTGGAAGCAAAAAATATTGTGACACATAAGCATGATCATCTGACATTACACCGCTAACGATCTGCAATATCCCTTTTAGAGGTCATGACTACTTATTTGGAACACTGGTTTGTCTTATGACACTGTAATACCATACAGCACTTTGTACCACAAAAGGCAAGCAAAAGCTAATAAAAGTAAAATAAAAATACAAAAAATAAACCGCCGGAGGCTTACAGGGCACTGGATAAATTTACTTAATTTTGGCACACAAGGTCATCATAACCTACAGAAAGTAAACGAAGCCAGAAAAAAGCATCGCTTTAATCATCACGCTGCTTCTGTGTGTTGCTTGTGGACTGAAAGAGTATAGCCTTGACAAAAGTAAGGGAAAAAAATGTTTTAGGAGTCATGCAACTTAGGTCAGAGTGACCCTGCTTTCAATAGCAATTGAGATTATTATAAGGGCCTTCCACACAAAAGATTTATGACTGAGCCTATACTTACATTGTAATATTCTGGGGAAAAAAATTTTCCCTGACCATTATTTAG
The DNA here is from genome assembly GCA_011038615.1 of Limnodynastes dumerilii. NCBI lineage: Eukaryota > Metazoa > Chordata > Amphibia > Anura > Limnodynastidae > Limnodynastes > Limnodynastes dumerilii. Next base: position 55,446 of record WWET01006162.1, read on the forward strand.
TTGTTTTTAATATCTTGAAGTTTAAAAAATCATACTTAAAAAAAAAATGTGACAACCTAAAAAGCCCATAATTAAGGTATTGTTCAACGCTGCTTAGAATGAATCTTTTGTAGTCACCATGGAAATGGAATAGCGAGTTCCTTGGATTCATGGTCATGACCAAATGCTGGATTTTTTTACATTATTTTCTGAACCATTAAATAAATGATAAAGTGAGAGGTTAATTTGTCTCCAGTAAAACAAATAAACATTGTTTCGGTATTGTTATGTGGAATGCATTGTGTTTTGTCACACTAAAATATTTCTCTTTACTTTTGTCTATTAAAGGTTTTGTTAGGTGAGACAGAACAATAGTATGTAAAGCAAGGTTCACTTAGGTAAATTTACTTTTTAATTGTCACATGTATGAAAGAGAGAATTGTCCCTTCAGAAATTATACTGAATAAATCAGAAATAAAACAGATATTGGCAACGGTTCCAGAAAATTCTAAGTGATTCTCATGACTAGTAAAGGCAGAATTGTTGATTGTTGACATTTACAAGATGGCCGACAGGTGCATCTCTTGGGCACTTCCCCACAGAGGATCTGATCCAGAGTTTAAGCATACAGAAAAATGAAGGTGCAGATGTACATCTTAGTATGCCCCTTGTTGAACTGAAAAAATTTAATTAAATTTGAGAGGTGAAGTTTCCTGACTCTTCACCACCTTTATAAAAATCAGATCCTCCTTTTAATTAAAAGTAAGATCCCAGAACACTTACTTCACGCCTGTCCTGTGCGTCCTACTGAACGATTACTATTTCCTGCATTTTGATTGGTGGATGATTCCAAACCATTTTCCTCTCTTCACACAATCTCCTGGATCCTCTTCAATCAGGCTTTCATTCCCGGCACTCCACAGAAACTGCACTGACCAAGGAGATCAATGTATTAATCACTGCGAAATCTAAAGGTCATTACTCTCTAATTTTCGTGGATCTTTCTGCTGCTTTTGACACTGTTGACCACTCTCTTCTCATACAAATGTTACGATCGCTGGGTGTTCAGGACACAACCCTTTCCTAGTTCACATCCTACTTATCCAATCGCTCTTTCAGTGTTCGCTTTTCTGGATCTACCTCCCCTGCTCTTCCTCTATCTGTTGGAGTACCGCAAGGCTCAGTGTTAGGTCCATTGCTCTTCTCTATTTATACAACTTCCCTTGGACAGCTAATAAAGTCATCTGGATTTCAGTATCATCTCTATGGAGATGATACGCAAATCTATCTATCAACTTCTGATTTCTCACCTACTGTGTTGGCCTGTGTTACTGAATGCCTGTCTGCCATTTCTTCTTGGATGTCCTCCTGCCATCTCAAACTTAATCTATCTAAAACTGAACTATTAATATATCCACCTGCTAATAAAAGCAACCCACCTGCCCTCTCTATCTCTGTCGACAACATTGAAATAATCCCTACTCATAAAGCTCGGTGCTTAGGCGTTATCCTTGAATTTGAACTGTCCTTTGTTCCCTACATACAATCTGTCTTTAAATCCTGCTACATACATCTAAAAAACATTTCCAAAATACGCAAATATCTCACACAAGACACTGCAAAAACTCTTATTTATTCACTAATCATCTCCCACATTGATTATTGTAATTCTCTCCTAATTGGACTCCCACATTATAAAATTACCCCCCTACAGTCTATATTGCATGCAGCAGCTAAATGATTTTCCTTGCTTAACGCTCTTCAAGAGCTTCTCCACTCTGTCAGTCTCTACATTGGTTACCTCTATTTTACAGAATCAAATACAAGATCCTTTTGGTAACCTACAAAGCCATCAACAAGACTGCACCTACATACATATCCTCACTCATCTCAAGATACATCCCAGCTCACTTTCTCAGATCTTCAGAGGACATACAGCTCTCCTCGACACTAAACAAATGCTATGATTCCCAATTATAGGACTTCTCCTGGGCTGCACCCACTCTCTGGAATAACCTTCCTCACCTACTAAGACTATCCTCTACTCTCCGAACTTCCAAGCGCTTCCTTAAAACACACTCTTCAGACAAGTGTACCAAATTCCACAATCTACTTAACATTTGTCTACACTATTTACAACTACTATGTTATATGTCTTACTTTTAACACAGACTTGTTCATTTTCACTCTATACTAAAATTTCTGCTAAAAGAGTTCTGCTACTAACACTGCTGTGTGACTGGATCATACAGAGCACCGAGCACTTTTACAATGCAAGCTGGTTGGTCTGTTGTGGATTTATAACACATGCCATTATGCATCAATCACCAATAATCTGATAACGCTATATAAAAACCTGTTAATAAAAAAATAAACCATCCACCAGTCAGGCAGATGAGAACACGCTCCATCACTCCAAAGCCATCCCCTATGAACATAGTTACATTTACGAAAGTCTGCCTGGCTGAATTCTCTCTGTCAGGGCCAAACTGGGACTAAAAATCAGTCCTGGTACTTGAAGCAGACTGGCCCACCTGATGTGAGGTTCTGACTACTTGCACGGCTACACTACAGAGAGACAGTGATTCTCAGCTCCTTGCAGCATTGCAACATCACTTGCCTAAAGTTGTCTTTGCCCTGCAAGGAGCGGGGATTCCTCATTCCTCTGCAGGTGAAAAGAGCAAAGTGCTAGTAACTTTCCATCAGCAGCCAGTCTGGCCCACCTGATGTGAGGTTCTGACTACTTGCACGGCTACACTACAGAGAGACAGTGATTCTCAGCTCCTTGCAGCATTGCTTAGGTGCATGTTTTTAAGAAATTAACAACGGCACACGCTTAGTCATATAGACTGTGCAATTTACGTAGCAGTTAATCTTCTATATTCACTACGTGTGTTTTTTTTAAAGACCGCACATAGGACCTGATTCAGACCTACGCCAATAATACGCCCTTGTTCGTGGCGTATTTATGCCAGCGTATTATATTGTATTTGTAACCCTGAAGAAAGTCACTGTTTGTGACTGAAACGTCGGTCTCCTAATAAATTTAGCCGGCAACGCACTTTGCTTTATACTGCAACAAGACTCCTGAGTGACTTCTCTTTTGAACATTTGTATTTATTATCCCTGAAGAGCACCTTGAGCAAGTTACTGTTTTTTGGAGGAGTGACAGGACCGTTTGCTATTATATATATATATATATATATAGTCACTTACCTCTTTACTGATTATTTTCTTTCTTTTTCTTCTTCAGGTGTCTGGTGGAAGACACAAAGTCATATGCCCCCATTCTATTACATAGATAGACAGGTAGACCTGTGTGCTTGTGAATGTGCAAGACTGTGTAGATCTATAGCTTTATATTCTGTACAGAGAAAGTTAAATATCTAAATACACACATATATATGGATATATAAAGCTATATAACTACACACACACACATATATAATTATATAAAATCATATATGCACAAACACATTTGTAATTATAGAAAGCCATATATATATACACACAGAAACACATATATAGTTATACAAAGCTTTATATCTACACACATACACACGTGTATTTATATAAAGCTTTCTTAGTCCTACCTGTTCCAGCAGATCCAGAGGAAGATTCGCTGGTTGGTTCTACCTGCCGTCTTTCACTCCAGAGCCACCAGAGGACTAGTTACCTGGAGCAGAAACAACAATTAAAGATGGCCACCGCAGTCGAGACTAGGAAGTATTCGAGCGCCTCACCAGGAGGAAGTGCGTGACTTCACTCCCTGGATGGAGGGTTACTCAGTTTACTCTGGCCAGGAACGCGGGGCTGAGCGTGGTCCTCTCTATGCCTTTACTGCTAGAAGGTCCACCTTACCCACCATGGTGGGGGCCAATCAACTCTCCAAATTCAAATGATACTCACTGGGCAAAGAGCACAGCCAGGCCTATGACACAAACTTCCTAATAGGCCTAATGCCACTACTATACAGGGGACTACCCCTAAACATACCAAACTGTTCTCAACAACAACAACTTTACTCTTTTCTAATAAAGTACAATTTTCGCACTGTAGTATAGGCCAGCTGAACAAAGTGTCCTTTGCAAGGGTCAGGACGGGGAATTAATATTCCTTAGATTTCGCCTAGGTTGCCACACCTGGGTGTGCTCTCCACCACAGGGGTCAGTACACAGTGACCCCAACTTCAGGGTCCCTGTGATTCTCATTATAGTGGTCAGCCATCCTCTTGCTGTGTTATGGGGTATGTTGGGTGGGGGGGGTTAAAGGAACAGGCAGCTACCGCGCTCACTGTCCAGGGATAATGATCCAGACAATGCTCATTGCCAATTGAGTGCTGGGGATATATTCCCTGGGGAACAGGCAATGCTCATTGCCTAGGGGTCTCTACACTCTTTATCCAACCACGGCTCAATGGCTGGGGTGGGGGGCAGCCTCCTTTTACTCCTACCTGCTATACAGGGGCTTAAGATCTCTTTTGTGAGCCCCTGGATGACAGGCTGTCACAGTGTCTCTGCTGCTTCTGCCTGCTGGTCGCCTAATTGCAACTGCTGGGCTTCCTGGACTTCTGCCCGCAGACCGCTTCCTGGCTGCCGCGGGGCTTCCTCTTCTTCCGCCTGCAGGTCTTATCCCTGCAGACGCAGGGCTTCTCTTCTCGGCGTCCTCTTCTCTGCTGTTTCCTCTTTCTGTCTTCTCTGCCCGATGTCGAATAAGCTCCGCTGGTGGCGGAGTTGATGACTTGCCGCACCTTCCCTTGATTGGTCCGCAGCCGCTGTCCCTGATTGGCCAGTGGCTGCGTCCACATTCGCCACACTGCATCTCCATTGGTCCATGGTGAATACCGGCAGGTTCGCCATGGTCCTCTGGGGAGACATGAGGCAGAGAGAATCTCATCTGCTAGTGGTTGGGGGCCGTATGCAGAGCTCCAGCCGCAAAATTGCCACAAAATTATGTTATACAGTGAAACCTCGATTATCCGGGCTAATGACTGGCACCCTTCGGCTGGATAATGGAAAAGCATGGATAACTGAAACAGTATTGAATACAGTACAGTGAATGCTAGTACAAGTGCAGGGCAGTGCTAGGAGTGGGTCCAGGGTTTCATGACAGAGGCAGTGTGGAGGGGGGGGGGAGACAAACAGCGGCTCCACTTCAAACAGTCCACGATCCAAATGAAGGACAGGTGGTGGTAAAATATTAAGGCAGGTTGAAATAGCAGATATGTCCCAAAGCAAAAAGTCCTGAATGTTTGCTATAAATCACGCGTTTCTTGGCATGAATGCCACTTCTTCAGAGGTCAATACCTATATAAATTTTTCATGGATTGCAATTTGTTCAAAGTGGAGGTATGAATTCGGTCCTGTTATCGGTGCTATACACCTCTCCTGCTGGGACTGATAATCCGAGCAGAAGGGGGAGACAGTAGCAGAATAGGGAGCCATTCAGTTAGCTGATTGGCTCCCTTAAAATATTGGGTGCTAGCAATTTAAATTAGACATGTCAAAAGATCAAATAATCATACCAGAGCGTTTCTGGAATGTTTATTTGGTATTTGAAAAATGTATCATGCCCACTAACTACAGCGATTATTGGCCTGATTACAGGGGCATCTTAAGAAGTGAGGGGGCCCTTGTGCAAGATTTGTACATGGGACCCCCCCCATGGCCCTCCCCCCAGGACTGTCCTGATTCACGGACCTTAAAAGGAGCGCTGTAAACCCCTCCCTTTTTTTGGCCTGTGAATTGGGACAATCTCACTGCAGGGGAAGGGGGTCTCATTCAGCATCTATTTCTTCCCTTTAGAAGATCTTAGAGGGAAGAAATAGATGCTGAATGGCCCCTAGGGGCCCGTGTGCACTGCATACCCTGCACCCATTGTAGACACGCCTATCCCTGATTACCCAATAACTGGATGAATGAGGCAATAATTGCTCTTGTGTATGGCCAGCTTTAGTTCTTCTTCCTGTAATGTTTTATTTTATTCAGCAGTCAATTAACCTACCATCATGTAACTGACATGTGGGAGGAAACCGAAGCACTAGAAGGAAACCCACGCAGATGGGAATCCAACTCATGTCCTCAGGGCTGTAAGGCGCAAGTGCCAGTCACAGAGCCACTGTGCTGCCCCACTATGCTATCATGTGATTTGCTATTGCACATGCTTAGAAATAAAGAGTACACAGGGGCCGTTTAGAGCTCAGCACAACCCTGGCGTCCAGGGCTTGCACTCTGAGGGGCATGTAAAAGGAGGTAAGGGGTGTTGTGACGTATGTATATCAAAGTACTATGCCAGGTCTGGCCAACCTGTGTTGTGAAACTAGAACTCCCAGCATGCTTTACCTGCATAGGCATAGCCAATACATGACAAAGCATGCTGGAAGTTGTAGTTTCACAACATCTGGAGAGCCACAGGTTGGCCAGGCCTGTACTATGCTGTTACTACCTACTCTGTATGTGTGTACTGGCCGCCTTATAAATAAACAAAAATAATACTAAGGGCGTACCCAAGCAAATGCACCTCATCCTATTCAGATGGTAAACCGAAAAAAGGTTACTGTGCGTTAAAAAAATTTGTAGCTACTGCAAGTCATGTCTAAGTCAGGAGGGAGCTCATTTAGAAGTGAATTTAGGACTAATGAGCTTTATTGTTGACCAGCAAAACACATTAAACAAATATGGAATTGCTTATATATTATTTATTATGTGGTTGTTGTTTATTTTTTTGGAGTACAGTCAAAATATTATAAAATTAATATTTTCATAGTGTCCTTTAAAATTCATTTTTCCATTGCTTTAGAGCAACTGAAGCTTCCGTTCCATTGGTAACAATTTGTAGCCCTTTCAAACACATTATACAACCCTGCACTTATAAAGCCTATTTGGAGATGAAGGACCTGATTCACGCTTAAGAACGCGATAGGTTCCTAAATATACGCAGCCAATAGCAATGAAACTCCCTCGGCACGCCCCCGGGTTTCAGGTTCTTATGTGACTTACGAGTGCCCCTCCCCCCGCCCACCTACACTAACCTGAACATAGGGACGCTGGGGGACGTCCCCTCCGGCGTCCCTACGACGCTGCTACGGACGCCCGATCCAGGATAGGGCGTTGCCGTAGCAACGCCAGGCAACATCTGCCCGGCGCATGCGCAGATCGGCTAAAAAGCCGAATTTACGCTTACGCCCGCAGTCCTAGCGACGGCGGGCGTTATTCTGGATCAGGCCCCTTCTTCCTAGGTGTGGATACAATCCCGTATGTCAGGATTCAGCCCTTTATGCTTAAACTACTCTGTTACCTTATACTGTAGTTAAATAAATTGTTTTATACAGAGAGCCATGTTTAAGTAATATTGTTTTTTTCCCCTATACATAACATCTAATCTCCGGTGGTTCAGCATCCCAGGGATCTTCCTGTAAGATATCTGAAATGATGTTCAATCTGTCACACTACAAAAGATGTCCTTTATTTTTTGGCTATGTGATTTGGAGCCTAAAATAAAAGCATGACGATAAATGTCAAAACTACAAGCCGATGCGGGGATCAGAAGAGATGGGAAATAGCTAGAGAGCCTGACAGCAGCGCATAGACTGCGATAGAGGGATGAGCATGTTTACAGCAGGTGATAAGGGTGACAAGATATATTTTGATGTAGTTTCTGTGGGGAAAAAAAAATATTCGGAGACTGGGCTGAGAACACGAGGCAATGGACTAGGCGACATTTGGACATTTTCCAGTATTATTTAGGAACGGATACAGACTTTAGAATGTTCTCCACCCGCTTGCATTGTCCGCTTTTGTGTGTTGTGTATGTGCACGTGTCCAGGCCTGGCAACAGAAATCTTGGGGCTCAGTACACTCATGTATTTGGTGGCCCCCATCCCTACACAATAGTGTATGGCAAGGATCCCTCTGAACCTTGGGGCACGTCACAGCTGTCCCCCTGTCACCGGGCCTGCACGTGTCCAAGAGTCACGCTGGGGACCAGGGGCGTAACTACAGGGGGTGCAAGGTGCATGGCTGCTACAGGGCCCGGAAGGAGAGGAGGACCCATGGCAGTCACTCTCCCTGCACTGTAAGTAAGCTGTCAGAGGCTGACAGCTTAAAACAGCTCTCTGTGCTCCATGTACGAGTGCTGAGCGCTGTCCCCTCTGCCCGCCTAAACCCCATAAGTGGGAGTGGTGGTGGGTGGAGAATTAAAATTTGACGGTTTGTGTAGGGATTAATATTTCCATCTGATCTGCACAACAGACTTACAGCTGCCTTATAGAAGCGTAACTGAGCTACCATCAAGGGAAGGACAGTGGAGTTCACTAACAGACCTCCTGAATCCGACGCAGTATTTTATTTGGGAATGTTTGCTATTAGATGTGGATCAGCTCTGAATTTATTCTTCATTTTTGTGAAAGTCTTTGGAGTTGCATAATGCTTTTTATATCCTATTAGTCTGCTCTTATATATATTATTATTATTATTAAGTATTGGCTCGGTGAGATACCTAGTATGTGCAATATTTTCTACATTTTTATATGACTGTGCTAATGCATAATAACAATTGAGATGAAAGGATTCAGGGAAATTATGGATAAACCATGGAAAGCACTGAACATGTACAGAAGATGAGAAGGTTATGAGAGATGCTGGAATGTGAGGTAGAAGAATCATTAGGACACGTTTTACTTTTCAGTGGGGGAGAGAGTATTCGTCAGAGGGTATAGAGAGGGTGAAAGGGCATGGGGTATTAGAAGGGACAGGTTAGTCAGGGCACCCTGATGAAGCAAAACACAGTGAATATCCAAAGTACAAGGAAACAGAAAACAAGCTGAGACAACTATTCCTTTCAGTGTCAACATATCAGGTCGCCAAAGACTTGGGACCTTAAAATAAGGTTAACTCATCCATCCTGATGATTAGTTGTGGTGTCAGTAAAGGATATTGTTATTTGATGCACATGAATTTCACACAAGAGACTTATGACCGCAGGACCTAACCTTATATTTATACCTAATATTCCCACACTCACTGCACATCGGTTCGCTGATGTGTGGCCTGGTACAGCTCCACAGCAGCAGGTTTTGGCTGTAGAAGACTAGTAAATGAACTATGATAGGTTTTGGCTGTAGAAGACTAGTAACAGTGACTGATCTGTCTCCTAATGCTGATACCTGCATCTGGGATAGCTGAGGGGAGTATCAGCACCAAGATCCTCTCTCTCAGGGCCCGGGACAAAAGTCCTGGCAGTAGCTCGCTTAGCTATTTGTATATTTTACCTATTCAAAATCCCATTATTCAGAAATAACAGAGCATGTGTGGCAGATCATTTCCTAATTCTCCTGCACTTAAGAAACAAAAGTTTCTTAAGTGTGAATTCAGTCTGATGATCTTAAATACAGCGATTTTGAAAAGGCAATATAATGACTTAATGACAGTTAATGACTTAACTGATATTTAAAAAACTATTTGTCTCTTCAACAAAGGAGGTTACCATAGTAACTGAGAGTTGGAAACTGAGAAGCAGAATATTTTGTACCTAATGGAATGGGTCATGTTGGAGGGTATGGATTTATTGTCTCAGTGAGATCCAGATTACCTACAAAACACATAAAAATCTGATATACCATAAGAATTTAAGACTCAGGCTATACTATGGGACTATAATTTGGCTAGCACGTTTTGCAAGGAGGTCAGAATTTGAGTCACAGTTAACTTATGTTTAGTCAGCAGCCCGTGAAAGTGGGTTAGGGTTGAAAACAACTGTGCATATCTTCTGCGGCAGCAGGCACCAGGTGCTACACTCTCCACAGGCCATTTATATTCTCGTGCAAGTGGTTAGATGGGGCTTTTTGTGCTGGCTGCAGTCAGGTTATCTTGATAGATGATTTGTCCTATTTCTGCTTTTCTCCAGGCTATCAGATGCAGAGATCTGCTGGTCGACATAAAAAGATAAACTCTCTGTCGTGTATTTTTAGACAAAGAAGTTTTAAGAATTGCCTGAGCTTTCAGTTCGCTGAGCTTGAACTTTCACCAACTGGGGGGTAATGACCCTGGCATTTGACCTCTAAAGAGGATTGACAGGAGGTCACAAGGTGCAGGAGACAGGCTAAGAATACTGCAGACAGGATTATCAAAAAATTCATCTTCTACATTCCTATTGAAATAGATACAACAGAATCATTATTGTCTGGAAATGAATAAGGAATAACATGCAAAATCTTCATTTACTTCAATGTATAAATGTTTGCTTTCACTGGGAATATTTAAGACCTTGACTTGTTGCATATAGTATTCTTTTGTACCTATACATAACTGGCTGCTGCTTTTCTAATATAAATCTTAAGCTGTCCAATACACTACATCAGTCACAGCAGCAGACCTCCCAACATTTGAGAATTGGAAAGCGGGACAACATTTTGTGGCCTGGTAGAGGGGTGTGTCTCGTACCACCCAGTGGGCGTGTCTGGGGAAAGTGGGCGTGTCTTGCACCGCCCAGAGAGTGAGTCTAGTGCCTGCCCTTTTATTTATTCAGCCATCCATATATCCTCCCCTTATTAATAAGACAGCCTCCATGTGCCTGCCCCTGTTTATATGTCCAGCCTCTATATCTGCCCCTTTATTTGTCCAGCCTTCATATCTGCCCCTTATTATTATTATGTCCAGCCTCCATATGTCTCAGCAGAGACTGATTTAGAATCCCGCGGACACTTCTGTTTCATTTTTTATACATGTCTTGTTTCTTTAACCCTAGGATATAGGGATATTGTAAATTGAGGGGGTATCAGGTGTCCCCTGGGAACGGAGGTATTCAGCTGGGTGATCACAGAGCTAGTACAACCCAAATATTGTATTTCCCCTATTTATTTGTCCAGCCTTCATATGTCTCCCCCTGTTTATATGTCTAGCCTCCATGTCTGCCTCTTTATTATTTGTCCAGCCTCCATATCTGCCCCTTTATTATTTGTCCAGCCTCCATGTATGTTCCTTAATTATTTATTCGCTTTGATGTCTTCTCCCTTCCCTCTCAGTGTTCCCTCTCTGTCTCTCCCAAGCTAGCTCCCCTGGTCACATGGTGCAGTAGTACAGGAGCCCTGTAGAACCAAATCTTTTTTCAAGAATGGCAGTGACCGTGTAGGTTAGGTCACTGCCATTCACAGTAACAGATCTGGTCCTACATGGCTCCATAGTAGCCCTGTATTACCAGTAGTGTTATGTAAAAAGTCCTGCCGCATATACAGCGGCACGGGCTAAAAAGAGAGAGAAAAAAAAACAACTTTGTCCACAAAGTCTGATCTTTCGGGACAAGTTGTAAAGTGGGCAAGCAGCCTAACAGTATCCCGAAAGCGGGACTGTCCCACAAGAATCGGGACCGCTGGGAGGTATGCAGCAGGAAGTGACCCGATAAACAGGATGATTTTCCGCTAGGGAAAGGACCCACCATTCACCTTTCCTGCTGTGACCGATGATCATGCTGCCGAGCTTGACAGGATGCCTTTGCAGCTGATTGGTTGGTTGTCAGGTAAGCAGGGTGGCTCAGTGAATAGCACTTGTGCCTCACAGCACAGAGGTGATGAGTTTGATTCCTGGACTAGGCCTTATCTGTGTTGAGTTTAAATGTTCTCCCCGTGTCTGCCTGGGTTTCCTCCCACATGCCAAAAACATACTGGTAGGTAAATTGCTAAATTAACCATAGTATGTAAGTATGTATGAATGTGTTATGGACCTTAGTACGTGAATGTCTAATATTCTCTGTTAAGTGCTGCAGACCATTTGTGGTGCATGTACAACAGTATATATTTTATAATGAATTTCTGAAGGTAGATGAGCTGCCTTGTGCTACTGTTGTACATGCCAATTATCATGGAGGCAGTGAGATGGGGAACCTCCAGCCAGGAGGTGACGGTACAGAAATGCCACACACTACGCAATATTATTACTTTGGGTGCAAAATATTTTAAGGACAAAAGATAAACATATTAGGACTATTTTATCAACATTAGTAAAAAAAAAAAAAAAACAGTAGCAAAAGAAATGATTAGTCTACTCCTTCCCCCCATTTTCCATTGCTGAAGCCTTAGGGGGAAACAAGTGTGATTCCGTGTGTTAAGAGGTGTACACAACACTCAGAATCTCCAAATGATACTCAAATAAGAATAAAAGCTGATTTGGTGATGTTTATTTAAACAATAGATAACAACAATCCTATAAATTTTGTCTATTTCTTCTCATACTGGCAAATGGTGCTTAAAAATGAAAAAACAAGAAATAGGAACACTTCTAAGTACATAACCTCTTTTATTATAATCACTGTAGAGAAATATGACAATTCTAGTAAAATCTAGTTTGGTTTTAAAAGTACAATTACAAAAGTACTGTGCTGAAGATATAGGGGTTGATTCAGAGTATGACAGCAAGGTCAAACAGATGCAAGTGTATATATGTTTTAGTGTGATGGGTGCAAAATAATTTTATTTCCTTTGCATACAGGAAAAACTTTCCATTTTCACATAGAACTTCAACTAACATATCGTAGCACTTTATTTTTATCTGTAGATTATAGTTGCACTTGCAAACTTCAACTCTCAGCTCTAATTTTGATGTCACAGTTTAGATTTGCCCTCTTCTGCAGTTCAACAGGTTTTACTCAGGTCTGCACTTGCACTTGTTTTAACCAGTTATGATTTAATATATACTGTAGTACAACATATTTTTACATTTTAATATTGGCAAAATATAATTACAACTATTTTGGATATGTTACCAAGAAAATTACTTTTAAGTGCTAAGTACAATTCTAAATGAAATATTAGGTCATCAATACTATTTGTTGAGTAAAAAATGTGCTTGTTTCATTGTGAATTCTGTACCATCTGCCTCCTCTGTAAGCCTGAGCTCTGAGCAGTTCTCAGGGGAAATAGCTTTGGATAAGTTATTCAATTAGAAATGCATTATTGTCCGGCCACCTCAGAGAATTGAGTTGATGATGTTGTGATTACAGCACTCTGCATTCTATACTACCCTGTGATTACAACACTCTGCATTCTATACTACCCTGTGATTACAACACTCTGCATTCTATACTACCCTGTGATTACAACACTCTGCATTCTATACTACCCTGTGATTACAACACTCTGCATTCTATACTACCCTGTGATTACAACACTCTGCATTCTATACTACCCTGTGATTACAACACTCTGCATTCTATACTACCCTGTGATTACAACACTCTGCATTCTATACTACCCTGTGATTACAACACTCTGCATTCTATACTACCCTGTGATTACAACACTCTGCATTCTATACTACCCTGTGATTACAACACTCTGACGACCGTCGGCCGTACGAAAATTCGCAGAGAATACGCTGAGAAAATACGCTTAGCACGCCCATACTGTACAATTTAAATGGCTATCCCCGCCTCCCTGTAGTAAAACGGGCGCCCAGCCGACCATCGTAAAAAAAATACGCCCAGCGAGCGAAAAATACGCTAACGATACGCCCGCTATTCGCTCATGACGCTCGGGCGACCGGAAGCTGTCATACTGGGCATGCGCATTGCGAATTTTTTGCCGAAAATTCGCATACGATGAGCGTACGCTCGCTTGCGAGCGTTGCTCTGGATCAGGCCCAATGTGATTACTCAGTGTTGACCTGTTTACTTTGCCAAACAAGACACATCTGGTGCTGAAATTTCCATACCCCCACTTTTAAATTTCCACTTCCAGCACTGTGTACACTGCCAGCACTTGACCCCCTTTCAAGAATAAACAACCTTGTGTTGGTATATGTTTTTTTTGAAGGGGGGTTAACTCCTTCAATCCTGGTGCATAGACAGAGAGTGAACTACTGGTCTTTTGGCTGCACCATTTCCAAGTACATTTTAAAAATGAAAATATTCATTCCGGAACGAGTGCTATTTCCAATGACCCATTTATGAAAAAGGCTCATGTTCTGTGTAGGGTTATGCTGCGGAAGGAAGTTAAGGTTAAGCCTCGGAGAGGCAATGATGGTTTGGATTAGGGACAGCAGAAGGATAAGGTTAGCGTTAGGTTAGGGTTAGGCTGTGGGATGGGTTATTTAGGGTTATGGGGGTAGATCCAGAACTACGTCTGCAATACGTTTATTCGCGTTGCGTATTTACACGTGCGTACCTTCTATACACTCCCCTCGGCACACCCCTTGAATGTTTGAATGTACGTATTTTGTCAAGATACGCTTTCCAAACCCTACTTTAACTTTTGGCAATGTAACCGGTGTGATTCGCACACGTACGTATGGGCAACACGTATTTACACAGCTAAGCACGCCCATACTGTACACTTTAAATACAACCCCCCGCCTACATAGCGTATTTCAGACGTATTTTTCTGAAATGTAAAATTGGCACGCCCACACGTAAGTATTTACGTGACACATACGTGAATGGCCCATACGTTCACATTTGCGCTGTTACGGTGCGTATTTTCTATGGTGCGCATGCGCAGTACTTACTAAAAGTCGATTTTACCTCTCCGCCACGCGTAAATTTGCTCACAAGCGTTTTTCTGGATCTTGCCCGTGCTTAGTAAAACTTACCTTTTACTGTTCTGCTATTCCTGATTCGTGCAGTTGAGGAGCCAACTATTCCCAGGGCAGACTGACAAAAACTGACTTCAGTTGGCGTCTGACTGCTGTCTTTTCGTAACACAGGTTTTCTAAGCTGCAAACCACATTCTGATTCACCATGGGTGTAGAATGGACATTTTGCGAAAGGGCCATTTTCAACACCCCATTTCCAAAGAGGGAGCAGAAGAGAATGTTCCTGCTCTGCCACAGAAAGGTAAGCGCCAACCCTATTTCCCCAACCTTTATGCTAATCCTAACTCTAACATTCCCCTTCCATTACCCTAACTCTCCCATCCCTGCAGCCTAATTCTAACCTTACCCTTATCCAATCCATCCTCTCTCTGCAGCCTAACCCTAAATCTCCACTTCTCCATTCCATCTCCTTCCTGCAGCCTAACCCTAAATCTTCCCTTCTCCACTCCATCTCCTTCCCGCAACCTAACCTTAAGTCTCCCCTCCCATACCTTCCCCTTCCCCGGGAGTGTCATCTCCCTGAAAGCTGAGCGCCACTGCAGGGTCAGCTGATCCTCCACATCTGAACTCACAAGCATAAATGGCTCACCTGAGTGGTGGCTTGTGTGTTCTGCAGCGGCCCAGGGTACTAGGAAGCTGCCAGAACCTGCCCAGTGATAGCACAGGGCCTGATTTTGTCTACAATCCAACAAATAGGTCCATGTAACAAATGCTAATATATTGAGCTGATAGACCTGATAATTTAATTAGTGTGTACCTGGCTCCACATGTGACATTAGGCACACAGAAGGGCGATGATTGTGAAATAACGCAATTATTGAAAAAGCAGAAATTGTTAACTCGATAAACTGTCTACTTTTATTGTAACTTATGGATATGAAGATGCACCTTCTCTGTCATCTTGATTTGTCTAGAAACGTTGAATGCAGCAGATTGTTTCATTATTCAGAGGAATATTTTATTTAAATCGTTATGTGGGGTTTGCTTTGTGTTGATGTTAGGACAGATACTATCAATGCAGAAGGGCAACGCAGGGTTAATATGATTAAACTCCCCGTGTGAGGGTGTGCCCTTGATTATGCCACTCACCTGAGTTTTCTTGTCCCCTGAGTGGTCCTTAGCAATTGGGAAGGGGTCTCCCTTCAGTCTTTATAATACCCCTCCCTTCTGATGTTCATCCTCTTCTTTTACCCTCCCTCCCACCCTGTAGTTTGACCTTCTACATTATGTGGCGGATAGCAGATTGTGTTATTGATTACTAAATTGGAGCAGGTGCTGGTGTGTCTAGGGGGCACAATTTTCATCTTGCAATCGACCGTCAATATCATCCGGCCTGATTTCAGTGGTCTGCTTAGGCAGGCGCCTGGTTTGTGTTATTAGTCATTTCAGTTATCTGATGTTACAATTGCCTGCTTAACATGTGACCTGTAAGTTGTTTATCTGCTTTCTTGGCCCCCTCATCAAGCTTGCATTTCAATATGATCCCATCTGGATCCCAAATTTACATTTAGACAGTTTAAATAATAATTTTGTTTAATTCATAAATTAAAATTTTACCCACAAAAAAGTGTCTGTCATTTGGAGTTGTCTCTTTCATGGGTGGAGAGGCATGGTTAGGGGGACACACATCAGGCATGGGAGGTTTAGTGAGAACTAGATTGTGATAGGTGTAAATGTTTGGCCATTGCATCTGTCCCGCAAAAATCATCATCTGCAAATGCCACTCCCTCCCCTCACAGGG
>WWET01006163.1:27551-50887 GCA_011038615.1 Limnodynastes dumerilii
AGGTTGGGGGGGGTTCTCACAATAAAGGCAACTGACCAAGCCCTTTTAAACCTCTCCTCAATAAAAAATCTCTTTCTCAAAAAAACGTCAATAAAACATTTATTATTCAAAATAAAAACTTTCTTCTAAAAAACAATGTGAGGTTTTACATTCTTTCTTTCAAAAAACCTTTTCAATAAAAATGTAATCAATGAAAATGTTCACCCCTCTAAGGGGAGAGAGATGAACCTCCCTTTTCCCCTTCTCTCACCTCCTAACCCCAAAGATGAAATACCTCCTCAAACCCTTAGTGGCAAAATGTAAAGGTCCCTTCAAAATGCAGCACTGGGAGAGGGTGAGTATAAACGGGAGAGATTAGGCAAAACAGGGAAGGAGCGCTCTCACTACCTGACTACCGACGCGTTTCCATCAACTGAATCAGTCTTTTTCAAGGTAAGACTACTGATGGGACAGCTCTCGGTTTATATGCAGTGAATGACATCATCAATCAGCTCCCATTCCATGTAATCTTTTTATCTTTTCCCTTTGTTAAAAACTTAACTTATATTTACATCTGGTATATAAATGGATTAAATGATTTCCACATTGCTCTTTATATTTCTTGAGTTCATTTATTTTATCGAACACAGGGTAAACTTCTTCCTACTACCACACCACAGGGTCCTAGTGCTCAAAAGTACTTTCCCGATATTTAAAGTACCTTTTCCCGATATTACACCGATCATCCACCAGGCACAGGATATACAATATTTAAGGATTATAATATTTCTTTCAAATATAACATAAAGGTATAAATCCTCAATATTTCTCAATGTTCAAAATGGGCACACACCCGTCTCAATTATCATGTCCAACATAGGACAGATTGCTTCTTATTTCCAAATATACGAGGTGACAATACTTAAAAAAGACTTTTCCATATCCACCATTAAACAGAAAATATATATATTGATTACAATCCTTCTTTACAAACAGTCCAAAACGTCCCCAATCTCCCTTCTTTCTTTTTCATAGTATTATAGCCAGGTGTCTATCCCTTGATGTCCAGGGCTTATTACTGTGTCTATCCTCCAGCTGGGGATGCTGTCACTACAACGTGTGTATAGTTCATCAATATATACATAGTGTAAAACCCAATATAAAAATCAATTTTAATAATACAAATAAAATGTGTAAAATGTATGCTGTATAGGTTCCCATAAGTGCACACATTGCAATATATGTAAATACATAGATAAACACAGCCAAACTTTTAGTAACTTTTAGTAACATGGGGGATACTAGGGAATTTAAAATTAAGTCATTCATGAACTGCTCCACAACCTCAGTCATATACTTGTTTGAATGCCCATGTAAAATGAAATACATAGATAAAATGAAATGCGAGACTCAGGATACAAGAGCATGTGAGAAATATTAAAAGTAAAGTTAGAAGTCACTCTATGTCTGAACACTTCTTCATGAAACACAATGCGAATCCCACGGGCCTTATTTTTAAACAAATTGAACGTGTTTTAATGGGTTATCGTGGTGGTGACCTCTACAAAAAATTGTCCCAATGTGAAATGAAGTGGATATATGAACTTAATACCTTAACCCCCATGGGCCTTAATGAAAATTATGAGATCACCCCTTTTCTTTAGTATTTTAGACATTGTTATTTTAGAATGTGATTTTGGCCTTTAATATTATCTATTATTTATTTATTAATTATTGGCTTTTATTTATTATTTATTATCTATACATTAGTATTTATCAATTTTTTATTTCCATTATCATTTTATTTTAATTTTTAATTATTATTTTGGATCCGTCTAGAATTTTAAGTACTTACCTCAGTGCGCTTATGTACTATGCCCCATTGCTGTCCCAGATCTATATATTCTTTATTTTGTATCTTTCAGCATCTATGTATCATTCTTAACCATATCATTTCTATTTGCATCATTTTTATTTGTAGTCTTAGTTTTATATAATTTTTATCAGTGGTTAGTAACATTTATGTATCTATTAATGATCTATAGTTGTGCATCTTATGTTGTTGTGTTTATGCTCTGATCCCCCCCTCCTATTGTTTTCCAGCCCTCTATGTATACTTAAGATATATACCCCTGATCTTGCCACATGTATCTTACATATGGACACCTTTATGGACATCACTTTTATTCAAACTATTATGTTCAGCCTGCCTCCTCCCTTACATCTAGACCTATATGCTTTATACTAGTGACAGGTGTGATGCAATTTGTTTCCTCTGAACGGCGGTCTGCTTGCTCCATTTCTGTCTACCCTGTTTACAAGATGCTCCACTGTATATCGGCTGACCAGTGTCGTCTGGTCGCCTAGGCAACTCCAGAGACGTCAGGAGGGCATGCGCTGTGCTCTGCAGACCGCCTCACATAGATTATGAATGTTTCCCCTATGGTGGACATCTTGTAACTGTTCCTAACTTCCTATATTGATTGTGGATTCAGTAATCTGTTTGGTCTATGTACCCTAGCCCCTGCTATGATGATTTATATATGTATTTGTATGGTATAGCTTTCTGCCCACATTAAAGATGGCGCCAGCCCTCTCCTTGTAGGGGCATGCATTGCACACGCGTGATTTTTAAAGAAAGAGGCACCCTTTTTTACTATAAATACCGGTCATATCTGCCATAATATCCCTTTATATCTCCCTGATGAAGTCCAGAGGTAAAACTAAGGGTGAAATGCGTTGGTTGTTGATGACCTATGTGGTTCTGACCAATATCAGATAAGCCTTACTTTTTTCTATTTATTGTACGCATTTTATTTGTATTATTAAAATTGATTTTTATATTGAAACATGCTGCACCAGAAGGTTCTTCTATCTATATATTCCTTTATATGAGTAGTCGTCTCTGAAGGACCAGGAAGGAGCCATATGAAGCAGTAAATGGCTGTATATATTTGATAAAGCCTCTATACCAGCATTATCTGGTATTAATTCATCCTTATCAATTCTTGGATTTTTAAGGTGGTGGATTATTTCCTATACCTCACTACTGGGTGTGACAACCATTCACTAATATATTACACTATAGTGACCTGTGCTCTCTACTATTGTTTTTGCAGTGTCTATCCGTGGAAACCAACAGAGTTTTCCAGGATGGCGACCCCTGAACAATCAGGCTACTATGAACTTTTTCTGAACTTTCTACACCTAATTTGAGTACTTTGGGACTATTTGTTTTGGACTGAAACCCTTAATAATTAGTAATTGGATTTAGCGCTTTTCTTTGGTTTGTTTTTTGTTTGACACGTTTGTGACACTGGAATCCTGGTGTTGGAAATATTCTTTAAGTTTTAAATTTCTGTGGAGTGAGGGGATCAAAATCGGTAGAGGGCACAAAAGATAACCCTTTACCTAAGATAGACACCACTGCTTCCTTTAGGGTGCGGTTGGAGAGGCTGAAAGAGGTCGGTTGGAGAGGTCGCTGACTTGTGTCCGACACTTAGACACTTTGTGGTGCTTGTCCACTTTGTTGTCTCGGGCCAACGCGTCCCTGGTTACTGTCTCCTGGCTTCTCCTAGCTGCTGACGGTGGGTAGCGTCTTTAAGTGATGTGATGAGCATCTAGTCTCCATGGTAACTCTGGGACGGAGACTCCCTGGCCGAATATGGGAGAGTGGCTGAGTTTATTTGCCTTATTTTTTCCATATTCGGTCTGTTTAAAATATAAGTAATAAAAGGTATATTATTTTAACTTTATTACTTTCAAATATATCCTTGAGAGTCCCCCATTAGGGAATATTTCATGATCATTTTCTATGAGAATGCTTTGAGAAAGTCCTGGGGCGGGACGAAATGCGTAAGCCCGGTGATTTACTGCTGTCTATCCTGCTACAAAGTACAAACTATTACCAAAGTTTCGGCTGTCTGCTCTACATCATTATCCACCTATATTACTATTTTCCACGTGCTGCTTGGAGGAGAGTATTCAGTGTCAGACGTTTGTGCCCACGCCAGCTTGCGACTCCACGTGTGAGCTGTCATTTCAAAGGATGGTCATTGTGCTTACATAGAGCCTTTCTTGAGGATCCAGTTCCCAGGTGATTTTACATTGCGGACTTCCACTGCTATTTGCCAACGGAACCACGGTAATACCTCTAACTCTATCTGATACTGCTCTTCAGCACACATCCTTCAACTTATTATCCTATTAGGAACTGTTCTCTGCGGACTTTGTACTGCTAATTATTTTTGGACTGAAATCCCATATTGCTATATAGTGGATTAGTAACCACTTGTATATGTATCTATATGTATAGTACTTAATTTTTATTGTGTATCTAATAAACTGCTTTTCCTTTCGACTTTTTTGCCACTACCAGTGAATTCATCCATATATAGATATATAAATGATATATTTTATACTTTTTATTTTTAATTTATTACATACATTGATACATTTCTTTATTTTTTTTTTTTCGCTGTGTTCTTTTTATTAATTGTATTGCATGGTGGTCACTAAGGGAACATTATGTTTTGTATGCTGATCAATATTGTGCAACTGTATTGAATGGCAGTCAATAGGGTGCAGTCTGTATTACATGGTGGTAACAAGGATGCAGACCATATTTTAGGTTAGTTAATAGGATGCAGTGTGTATTGTTTGGTGAGCAATAGGTTGCCATCTATTTTGTTTGACTATCACTGAGATACAGATTGTTTTTGTATAGCAGTAACTAAGATGAGGTATGCAATGTATGGTGGTCACTAGGTGGCATCCTGTATTTTATGGCAGTCATTAAAGTTATAATATGTATTGTGGGGAAAGTGATTGGACTAAGGGGTATAATATGTAATATAGGGAGTGGGGTATAACTGGGTGTTTAATATGTTATGTGGGGAGCGTGGTGTCACTGGGAAATACAGTATATAATGTGAGGTGAACGTATGGACTGCGCAATGTAAGATGTAATGTGGTAAGACTGTAGTGAAGACATATTTTAATCCTACTCGGTAGAGAATAGCTGTTTTGAAGAGATTGGTACTGCTGTACTACACAGCATCAGGTCACTTTAATAAACAAAAGGGGGTTATCAAATTGTTCTATTGCCCCGGGAACCAAAATATCTAGATATGACTTTGCCTGAAGTGTTTTAGGTTTCCCTTCTGTGTTTTAGATTGCATGTTAATCACATAAAGAAAGCAAACAAAGACACAGCTAAACTTATGGAATAAAAAACCCTTTGATAAAAGCTTGTTGTAAATGGTTAAAAATTTTTGTTTGCAAAAGGTCTCCAGAATTAGTTATTTATAAGATACTCTGCTTTGAGCAAGTGGAATAATTATGGATGATAATTAATAGATTCTTTGCTAAATTCTCCTTTGGAAGAAAATGACCTGGTGATGCATTCAAGTAGTTCATTTAGTTCATTTGCACAAGTCAATGCTAAATACAGAATTAGATATGTGTAATTAAGAAGCCTACCAAATGTTAAACAAATGTAAAATGAAAATACGGGGTGAATAATCTTAGTTTTAATCAGGAATAAAATGTAAATGTTTAATTTTAAATCTCTTGTCTAAATATTGGACAGTGTGTGTGGGTGTGTGTGTGTACGCATGTGAGTTTGTGTGGGTGGGTGTACGCATGTGAGCGTGTGTGGGTGTGTTCAATTATTTACGAAACTTTTCTATTTTAAAATATTTAATTATTCTTTAAACATAACACAAATTTAAAAAAGCTCTAGCCATTATTACATATAAATAAATAAACTATGAAATGGATTTAATGTAGTAAACAAGGATTTGTATTGTCTCACGTAAAAAAGTATACAGAAATGACTTGAAATATCATTATGATTATTTATTGTAAGGCAGCGCAGATTACTGGTGCCTTGGAATCATCATACACACTCTTCATAAATTAATAAAATATAAATATAATATTTAAGCATACAACTAGTCATAGTTCAGCATTCATGTACAATAATACAAAGGAAATTAAACCTGATGCGAAACCCGATCTGAATGCATTCCAACCCAATTCCAATGGGTAAGATGCAGATTGGTATACTTACCCATTCCAAAAAATTCTTTCAAAATTGGCTACCTTTTTTAAATAGAGACAGCCAAAAATAAGCTATCAGCTTCTGGGGCAGAATATGGCTACTCTGGCAAATTGAATAACTGCCCCTTCCACCAAAACAGCATATGTTAGCAATGGCATCACTATGGTTGAGGTCACATGGTGCAGTAACTCATGGTGTCATCCCCATGTACATTTTTGTACTTTTTCTCATAAATCATATATCAATGGAATGGCAATAGTAGTGAAATGAAATTTAATAAAATTCAAAAAACAGTGTTAATTACACCTTTTAATTACAATATCATACACACAGCCTAAATATGTACTTTCCATCACTGAAGCCCCTGTATATGACTCCCATCATCATTGCAGCCCCTTTATTGATCTCCAGCCATCATTGCAGTCTCCTTATATGTTTCCAACCATCATTACACCCACCTTATAATTTTCCAGCCATCATTGCAGCCCCCTTTATATTTTTCCAGCCATTACTGAAGTCCCACTTATATGTTTCCAGTCATCATTACAGCTTCCATTAATGTCACAGCCATCACTGCAGCTCCCTTCTATGTCACTGTCATCACTGCAGCCACCCCCCAATATGTTTCCAGCGATTACTGCAATTCCCCTGTTACACGCCGTCATTAGGCTGTTGACAGCGTGTAACTTGCGGTCTTATTGCCTCTCCCCACCACAGGGCTGTACGTCCAGATCATTGTTAGGTGATCTGGACGCCAGCCAATCCCTTCCCAGTCATGCGGCCTTTCCTCGAGTTGGCTCTCTGTGTTCAGCTGGGCGCCATATGATCCATGCGTCTGCTCCTTGATTGGCCACTCTTCTGTTAAATCCCCGGCGTCCCTGCACGTGGACTCCGGTGATAGCATTCTTTGGATCGTTGTCTGCTGTACTTGTCAGTCTGCAACTCATTTTCTGCCCTTGGACTTTTCTGTGGTTTTCTGTCATATGCTGTAAGCTCCAAGTTGGTTCTCTCAGTATTTACAGCTCTGGTGTAAGTCTCTTTTTGCATCCTTACCCACCTTTCTGGCTCTACAGCACGCCAGCTTGCCTGGCTAATATTGTGCTTTATAATACTTACCTTGTCTCATTCTCCAGCATGTCAGCTTGTCTGGCAAATAAAGTGCTACTGTGTACTTCTCTGGCTCTGCAGCATGTCAGCCTGCCTGGCTAATATAGTGCTCTCTAACACTTTCCTTATCTCACTCTCCAGCACACCAGCTTGTCTCTTTGTTCTAACCTAACCTGGGTATTTAGCACGCCTACCTACTTGGCTATTAGCTGCACTACTGATCTATTCTTGTCTCGCCCACCTGCTAGTCGGCTATTGTAGTTTTCTCTGCCTCTCTCTTTGGCTTGTACCAAAAAAAGAAAAAGACAGGGAATATGAGGTGCACTCTAGCTCCCTTTTTGAACAATGGCAATATATTTATAAAATCTCAAACTTTATTGTATATAAATTAAAACTTAGATAAATCTGTAACCACTGTTAATTAATCTGAATGTATGTTACAACTAATAGAGGGGTTTATAGTAAACACAAAGGCAGCCGATGCCAGCGAAATATAAAAACGAAAAATTATTTGTGAAATGACAAGACAATAAGTGATTAAAACCAAGAGGGAATCCTGAGGTAGGTGTCAATGATAGCTATAATAAGGTACAAAATCTATAATCAAAATGAACCCAGCTGTTAGATGTAACGCTGTTACTAATAGCTATGTCTTTCTCATAATAGCATGGCTCACATATTTAGTGGCAGTAAGATATATAGGGCAAATATGACATATATATATATAATGCCAAAATGGAATTAAGTTGCTGTGCTGGATGATAGGTCCTCAAAAGTGGAAAATCACCCACTTTAATAATTAAATAATAGCCACCTAGTATTATTACCAGCAACAGTATTTAAATAATAGCCACCCAATATAATTGCCAGCAACAGTACAATGTATGCCAGTGTAGTGGAATAGCGATATTATGGCTAGTAGTAAGTGCCAATCAAAGGGGCACAATAGATATGTAGTAATAAGTGATGCTGACAAGTGCCAAATACAACAGCACTAACAGCCTGGGCATGGAAACGATTTTAAGCTAAGAAGATTTAGCGCTAGAAGCAGCAGAATGGAAGGTGCACACTAGCTACAGGATCCCCTCGTGCACAACGCCAACGTGCGTTTCGCTCAGAAAGCGAGCTTTCTCAAGGCATCGGATGCCTTGAGATTACAGATTACAGATTTATCTAAATTTTAATTTATATACAATAAAGTTTGAGATTTTATAAATATATTGCCATTGTTCAAAAAGGGAGCTAGAGTGCACCTCATATTCCCTGTCTTTTTCTTTTTTTGGTACATGTTGATCTATTAGGGAATGGTAGCACCAGAGGAGGTGGCTAAATATAATAATATATATAAAAATCTATTTCAATTTTGACTAGTCTCACCTCCTCCCATTTTCTCCCTTAATACTATCTATTAAACTTTTACAACGGTAGGGGGATTTTTCTCTATACTTTCGAGTGCGGTATCTGATCTTTAAAACTGAACTCTCTCTTTGGCTTGTCGGAGGCTTTGTGGTCCCCTGGTCATTCTCTATCCTCTCTCCTGTGGGACTGCTCGCTAAGGACCGCAACCTGCTATTTGGGTTTTGCCAAGTCCATCCCCACCATCAGGGCCCCTGGCGAATACCACCAGATTGTTAGATCCCGTGCCTTGGTGGGTCAGTCTCGTAACACTCCCTTATATGTTTACAGCCATTATCGCAGCCCTCAGCTATTTTTACATCCCTTTCTTGTATGTTTTCTGCTGTTCTACAGTTCGCTTATTTTGCCACTGCTGGCCAGTCCCTGGATATCTCCTTGTTCTTGTACTCCTGCATGGCGTGCTTTCTGCTCACTGAATGACACTGACATGAGCGTCATTTAGGTGGGAGTGAGCTGCTGCAGAGGAGCTGTGTTCTCTGATGCTGACAGTGCCTGACTGGCTGTTATTAATGTGCTAAGCCAGTTAGTCACTGTCTCTCTCCTCTGCCGGTGCCTCTTACTTCAGCAGTGCAGCCACATGGTGTGTCGAAGCAGCCAGATACTAACTTTCCCCTTAAGCACCAACCTTTCCTTCTTGAGTCCTAACTTGAGACCACCGTAGCCACTGCAGACTGTCGCTATTGGAAACAGGTACAGATTCTCAATAGTAATTTTTTATTTGCATTTCGGCAATGATACAGTCACAATTCAGCTGGCAGCTATATTATTGTCACAATTTGGCCATTTAATAACCATGCTGTCTTGACAACAATTTTTTGCAAACTACTATTTGATGGTATAGTATAGTATAGTATAGTATAGTTAACAAATGTTCTTTACTATAGATTTCCTTAGTGTACAGATTGAAGTGTTCTATTCATAAACATTTAATAAATAACATGTATTGTTGAACAACTATCCACTTTTACCTTGAACTGCATAAGGTGCATGCAGTACCAAGATTATTGTATATGCCATAACCAGCGAGACAGTGACTAAGGGCCTTATCCATACCTCCGTGCATGTTCCGTATACACAGAGGTCTGGTAGTCTGCATGGAAGAGGGGGACTAACAGCTGTTGCACTAATTTGTAGTCGATATTAATTATATTTATTTAATAATGTATGAATACATTTTTAAAGTAAAATAAACAATCAAACTGAGGTTGGACAACCCCTGAATCACTGTTGTTAACTAACACAGGGTTGCCGACTCTCCCGGAATGTCCGGGAGAATCCCGAAATTCGGGCAGTACTCCCGGTATCCCGGGAGAGCCAGCAAATCTCCCGCAAGTGACTTGAGGCCTGTGGTTTCACTGAAACCACGGCCTCAAGTCCTGCCCCCCTGCCTAGCAACACTAGTATACTAGTGTTGCTAGGCAGGGGGCAGGACAGAAAGGGACTTGATGACGCAATTTGCGGCATCAAGCCCCGTCCCGACCCCTATTACAAGTAAAAACGGGTTAGTATGAGCCAGGGGACGGGGCCTAATGACGCGATTTGCATAATCTGCGTCATTAAGCCCCGCCCCTTCATGCGTCGCTAGCTTCTCTCCGGGATCTCCCAGAGAGAAGCTGCCAAAAGTCGGCAACCATGAACTAACATATGATTGGGAGTCTTTGTATATCTACAGTCACTGTTACAACTGTTGTAAAGCAAGATATCAAATGTGAGATAAAGGGGCTTCAGGCAATATAATAATGCTTGGCCTTTTGACCCCCCCCCCCCCCCCCCCGCCTTTTGCCCCCCCCCCCCCACATAAGAATTGCATTCCTAGGCCCCATGTTTGTGCGTTAGTCAGGATGCAGCATCAGTCCTTCACTGATGCTGTAGTCAAAGCTCCAACCACAGAGACAGATGCAGAGTTCATAATGCTAAAAATCAAATAGCCAATAACAAGCTGTGCTGATTTAAATGCATTGTATATGTGTATTTAATTTACAAATCTTGAGTTATACGCTCCATAAGTCTCAATATTATCCATTTAATAAAACTGACACTTCTCCGTCCGTTGTTATGTATTGGTAAAGAATATCTTGATGGACTGAGGATTAAGCCAGAATATGTTAATATTTATATTTTGCTGACCCTTCACTCGACTTTTCTCTGGCACACATGGTGGCATCTTAAGCAGGCCATACACTAGAGCGATTATAGGCCGAATCATCCATAGGGCAAATAATCAATGTAGTTAATGGCCAAGATCAATTTTTTAGATGCCAAATGAATGCACCAGAAACTCTATGGTACAATTATTTTGTCTTTTAAAAAAAGGTGTAAGTGCAACTCTGAATCAGCCCCTAGAACTTAACATAACCTAGGTGCTCAGAAAAAGTGACACGTGACACAAGTGGAAATAGAAAGTGACATCTTAATACTGTGTATGGTGCTACATATGCATTAAGATATATAACTTCTATATTCCTGACAACACAGATATAAACATTACAAGCAAAATTAACATGTGTCTGTTATCCGGTATATACATTCTATGGACCGGATTCACATTTGCGTGTGTATCCGTAGGTGAGGATACACATGAATCCACATGTACTTTTTCTGTCCCTCCCCCTGGCCCACCCTTATGAGTGTCATAGGGCTACTTTATCTAACCTTCTGAAAAAGAAAACTACACACGGATCTTTCCTCTTCCCCCCTCCCCCGCATCTTCCCTGGCTAATCTAAGTCCTCCCCCTCCCCCTTCTACCTAACCCCTCCCCAAAGCTGCATAAGGCTGTCTCTTTCTAACTAAACTAAACTACGTAGATTGCATAAATGACCTACTATGCATGCGTAGTAGGTAATTTCGTTAAACTCCGCATCTAAGAAGCAGAGGCTTCTTAGGTTTGAATATGTTCCTATGTCATTTAAAAGACAAGAAAATTGACTTTAATTTAATATTCTGTAACTTTTTTTCTTTACTTGCTTTTCTTTAGATTAGATGTGCTTTAACTTTGCAAAGCATTTTATATGTAATCAGCCAATTAATTTAAACTTCTAAAGATGAAGAACACACTAAAAGAAGAAGGTCAGCACAAGCAATGTCATTCTCTGGGCAATGCTTTGCTGGAAAACCTTGGGTGCTGACATTCATGTGGATATCTTTGACATGTATATCTTACCTAAACATTGCTACAAATCAGGTACACCCCAAATGTGCCCCTTAAGGGAAACGGTATTTCCTGTACAAAAATGGTTAGAGGAACATGAAAATTGGGCAAACTGTTGACTTGGCCTCCAAAATTCCCAAATATCATTTCAATCGTGCATCTGTGAAATATGCTGGAAAAGTATGTAAGTCATGGAGACCCCTCCTCACAATTTACAGGACTTGAATGATCTGCAGTTAACGTCTTAAAGCATGATACTTAATGTGTGGTACTAAAATAAGGCAGTCACAGAAATGTCAAATGGAATATACACAATGATTTGCACAATGGTTGAAGCAAGGATTGTAATCAAATAAAAGCTAGTAGCAATAAATAGCAGTTGTTTACTAATAATTGGGCCATATCCAGAACTACGGCCGTCTTCCATGGACGGCCGTAATGCACTGAACAGTAGCTACTGCGCATGCGCAGTAGCTATTGTACGTAATCTGCGTATCGTTTTGATACGTAGATTGCGTATATGTTCAGTGAATTACGGCCGTCCATGGAAGACGGCCATAGTTCTGGATACGGCCCAATATGCTATAAGATAGCTCTTGCTATTATTTATTAAGTAGGACTGACCAACTTTGTAAAAAAAAAAAATCTTAAATTCCCTGCATAGCTATGATTTCTTTATTCTTTATTTTTTATTCATATTATGTGCCTAATATTCAGAAATGTATTCCGCTGTAAGTAAAAAATATGAAAACCCTACATTACATAGAATTACAGATATTCATGCAGAAAAAAAATTTAAACTGGATAGAATGAAGAAGAAAAATTCAATAAATTGCTAACTTGCTACAAAGCTATTTTAATGGTGAAAAAAAATTGCATTCAAAATGTTTATATGTCTAACGTTTGACAACAAACGTCCCATTGAATGCTCTAGGGTAATGGAGAGCCAGAGCAGTATCAGTACTAAGTGATCTGTTCAATCACTTAGAAAAGAGAGACACACTCTCTTTTTTATTTAATTAGTAACAAAAAGCCGGATCCTAAACTAAGTACGACAGGGGACTAATGCAGGTCAGTTGCATAAGTCCGCTGTCGGAACATCTGCGCATACGCAGGCCAGATGTTCCCTTAGTGTAAGTACAAATGTACGTAACAAAGTTGTGTCCAGATATCCTACCAAGAGCGGGGAGTGCATGGCTGCGTAGCTAGGGACCCCTGCACACACGTAAAGCATGCGTGGGTCTGGATCTACCCCAAAAACAGTAGCAATAAATATGCAGATAAATAAAATGTTAGCTTATAATATCTTATTGCATGATCCTATCTTTGTAAATGGAAACATTTCTATTAAAATTCTGAAAGAAACCAAACAATTGTGTGCAACCACCCCCTCACAAAATATTTTGTCATCAAACTTTGAATTATGCCCTTAGTGTCTGCCAGTATTAGTTCAATCTCTAATGCTTAGTTTCATTGGTGACTTAATACAAATAATCTTGCCAGAGCCCATGGTAGTTCATCCCCTTCTTTACTCACACAGTTCTGAGGTCATTCTAGCTTAAGATTTCTGAGCTGTCTTTACTTACAAAAGGGAGGGATCTGAAGTCTTGACAGAGTAACTGGTGTAAGGGGTGTGGGTCTCCGCTGAGAACGGCCCTATTTCGAAAGGGCTGCTCTCTCCCAGCCACTTCCGAACTGACTGAGAAATCAATTGCTTTTGCTGAACATGCTGCTCTGAATGGTAAGTATAAAATCTAACCCCAATCTCTTCCATTATTCTTACTGTAACCGCCCTTCCATGAGCCTAACCCTAACCCTCCCTTCCCCGCAGCCTGACCCTAACCCTCCCTGAAGCCTAACCTGAAGACTCCCTTCCCACAGCCTAACCTTAATACTCCCTTTCCCATAGCCTAACCCTAAGACTCCCCTCCATGCAGCCTGACCCTAAGTGTCCAATCCCCGCAGCCTAAATCTACACTCTCCTACCCACAGGGTGATCCTAACCCTCCCTTCTGAGAGCCTAACCCTAACTCCAGTGGGGTCTGCGGAAGGCGGTGGGTGCCGGTGGGTCTAATGTGATATACATAGTTGATGAGGTTGAAAAAAGACGACAGTCCATCAAGTTCAACCTATTTTGGATCTCCTGCGATCCCTATCTTTATATTTGAAGTTAATCCATATAAAGCAACCTCCAAACTGTTGCAATCATAAGATAAATAATTACATACATTTCTCCCTTGCTCCACTACTGTCCTTTATTTAAATTAGCGGGCCTGGTAACCCTGAATGTCCTTTTCTGCAAAAAATATATCTAATCCTTTCTTAAACATATCCAGTGAATCTGCCATCACAACCTTTTCTGGCAGTGAATTCCACATCCTGACTGCCCTTACTGTGAAGAACCCTTTCCTTTGCTGGTTGTGAGACTTATTTTCCTCTAACCTTAGTGGGTGCCCCTGTGTACAGTCCTTGGGGTAAAAAGTTCCTTTGAAAGTTCTAACCAGCAGGTGGCGTACCGATCGGCATACTTACTCATGCAAAAAAAATCTAAAATGGCTATTTTTCAAAATAGAGACAGCTGAAAATGAGCTTTCGGCTGCCTCTATTTCTAAAACATTTATTTCTTGCCAGAGGCTGACAACAGGTATAAGGCACATATAATTTTAATCCCTAACCCATCCACATTGTGCTTACACTCTTCTTGGGAAACCCAAGACCGCATATACGCAATCTACGTATAGAAACGATACGCAGATTACGTACAATAGCTACTATGCATGCGCAGTAGCTATTGTTCATTGAATTACGGCCATCTAAGACGGACGTAGTTCTGGATCCGGCCCATTATCTAGATTAAGGGTTCTCAACCCTGTCCTCAAGTACCACTAACGGTCCAAGTTTTTTAAATCTCCTTGCTGGAGGTGTGCTCACAACTGACAGTTACATTTTGAAGGCTCCACAGGTTTTGCAGGGAGACCTGCATGGACCGTTAGTGGTACTTGAGCACGGGGTTGAGAACCCCTGATCTAGATTTTATTAGTACATTGTCATATGCTCATATATTAACAGAATTTAATTAGAAATAATTTAATGGTAGTGTTTGTAATTAATAACTGAATTAAAGTGTTGTGCAGGAGGAGAAGGAGCTGATTTAGGGGAATTCGATAGGGAAGGGATTGTGAAGAGTAATCATTATTTATATTGCCAATTGATTGTGTAGACAACTGTGAACTGTATTCAATTGTCTAATTTATTTAATTTAATAATATTGTACAAGTTTTCTGCTCTAAATTGACGAAAGCAAAATTGCAATAAGTAAACAAAAAAAAAAAAATCTGTTGTATTGACTCTGAGTTATTCTCTTTCTGTTACACCTTTCCGCAATTCCTCACTTTGGGCCTGATCCAGACCTATGCTCGCATGCGAGCAAACGCTGATCGTAAGCGTAAAAACTGCAGTAAAAACACACTGCGCATTCGCATAGTGACAACTTCCGGTCATACCAAAGACCTTTCATAGCGGCGATTCTGGCGTCCGTATTGTTTGTGTTTTTTCTGACAACGGGGCGTGTTTATAGTACGAAGTTAGTACGGACGCTGGAGTTAAGAAATGTAGGTGGGGGGAGCCATTTAAATTTAAATTGTACAGTATGGGCGTGCTAAGCATCGTTTATACGCAATGAATGTATGGACAGCCGCGGGAATGAACACAAAAGTTAGGGTAGGGTTTGCCGAGCGTATGGATTCTAGACTAGGTACGAGCAAGTTCGGCGATAATATGCTACGCACACCAGCGTAGGTCTGGATCAGGCCCTTTGACCCGTCACATTCGGTCATCACAATTTTGGCTTCATGAATAGGATAGCGGAGTCCAATGTGTGATAGAGGAGGAAGCTCAAAGTGAAAATGTCTACTGAGCATAACACTTCTGCAGCAACATCCACTAGTAGCAGTGATTCACAGATTCCAACTATGAGACAGATGAACCCAATTACTCTACCATATTATTTTGGGGCTCCGTGGTTACCAGTTTATAATAGGGAAATTGAGGCCATTGATGGGAATCCCTTCACAAAGTTTAGATATAAGATGATATCAATGTTCCGATTGTAAACTTTGACAGAACAACAACAAGTAGAAGTGTCAATCAGACAATTGAAAGGTTCAGCACTCCAAGAAGTGTTATCATGGCCTATTGAGGAAAGACAAAATGCAGAACAGATCCTTAAATGATTAGTAACTATATTTGAGGTTCAGATCTTGTCCACATTGAAAATGCAATTTTGTGCTTGCAAACAAGCACCAGGGGAGAGTCTACATGAGATTACTCTTACTCTACAAGAAGCTCTCCGAGTGATCCAGGCTGTAGATAAAGGGGAAATACCAGATGCAGATGAAACATTGATAGTGCAGTTTATTGAGGGTCTTCATGTGGAAACCATTAGAACTCAGTTGCGAATGTTACGGTTACAGTTGCCTCATCATACGTTCTTAGATTTTAAAGAATCTGTTCTTAAAACATTAAGCAATGTAGCAGACAAAAAGGTAGAATTTCCTGAACTATTTAAATTCCCGTATTATTTTAGTTTGCTGGATAGTCTAAACGGATATTTGCATCTAAAATCATCAATAGTGACAACTGCTTCGCAAAGTACGCAATTGTCATCTGTAGATTTATTACAGTCTGTGAAGGAACAATTGAAGACTCTGAAGTCCAGTCTAGCTGAAATGAAAGAAAAAGTAGACAGTATAACTAAATCTTCCAATGCAAAATAAGAGGTTTTAAGATGGAGGGATAGACCAAGAAGGATGGATGACTGGTGGGAACCCCCTCAAAATTCCGATAGAAGGCCCACCAATCATTTTGATGTTCAGGGTTGACTTATTTGTCAAAAATGTTGGAAGATAGGGCATATTGAACGCTACTGCCGACAGGGAGAATTTTTAAACTGCAATGCACCGAGGGTGAGGGCCTAGCCTCGGGGAGAAACAGATGAGTGAATCCGAGTCTGGAAGAATGGTGGCCCTGACTTGTTGGAACATTTCCATTTATTCCAATCAAATTTGATCATGTAGAGATTGTAGCTATGCTAGATACTGGGTCATAAATCACTACTATGCAATTGTCAGTTTTTCAGAAATATTGGAAGGAAAAACAACTTCTTATGCCACCTCCTGCATGGTTACAGTTAATTGCCAGCGATGGTTTGGGAATTTCTTGTGTTGGAAATAGATGTGCAAATTGGAAACACTTCTTTACCTTTGCAGGGATGTTTGATTACTGAAAGTAAAGAAGATTGGGTAGATCCAGTAATAATAGGGATGAATGTCTTACAGCAATGTCCGGAAGAATTGCTGAATGCTTTAAGAGAAGGTTTACCTTTTTCAAAGGTAAAAGAGCGACAAATCATTTAAAAAACCATTCAGGTCATACAGTGATACCAAAAATGTGCTTATGGAATGGAAGAGATTGCAAGTGCGATTAACTGACAACAAACCCATTAAATTAAAACCTAATTCGGAAACCAAAGTTTGGGGAAGAGCAAAATGTGGACCAGGAGGTACAAGCTATGAAGCTCTTATTGAGCCCTGTGTAATATCTGCACAACAGGAACTTATCGTGGCTAGCACTCTTGGGCCTGATCCAGACCTATGATGTAGCGCTGAGCGTTCTAACGCTCAGCGTTACATCGTGCGACTCCCCTTGACACTTCCCCCCTGCTCCATCGTATTTACACTCCCTTACGCCGGCTGAAGGCTACCCTAACTTCAACCGGCATAAGGGAGTGTAAATACGCTGGGACAGTGGCGTTAGTACGATAACGCCGCCCTCCCAACCTTATTACCCCCTCCAGCATTACTACACTGTTGCTACGGACACTCAATCCACGATCCGGCGTTGCCGTAGCTACGTCGGACAATATCTGCCCGGCGCATGCGCAGATCATCTTTTTAGATGATCTTACACTTCTGCCCGGCGTATTAACACCGGGCAGCGTAGTTCAGGATAGGGGCCCTTGTTACTGTTAAAGGAGGACGTGTTCCAGTCAGAATTTTATGAAATTGTATAGGCAGCAACCGTTAGCTAGGTTGTTGTGGCCCTCATTTCAGGACGTTGAATATACAACTTTAAAGGCAACTATGCAAAGTATTTCCGTTGAGGAAAAAAAATGCAAAACAAAATGCCTCTGCCTTCAGTCATAGTCCCGTTGATCTAGGAGACATCTGACATAACATAATTACTGAGGAAATTCCTCCCATTAAAGAAAGACATCGTCCATTAGCACCTTCACTAATACTGGAGGACATGAAAAATATGGGAATAGTTCAAGAAAGTCATAGTCCGTAAGCTGCCCCACTGGTGTTAGTGTGGAAAAAAGATGGTCAATTGAGATTCTTCATGGATTATAGAAAATTGAATGCGGTGACTCACAAAGATGCCTATCCTCTACCAAGAATTGAAGAATCCCTGACGGCCCTTAAATCTACTAAGTATTTCTCAACTTTGGATCTAACTAGTGGTTATTGGCAGGTTCATATGGCTGAGGAAGATAAGGAAAAAACTGCCTTCACTATGCCAATGGGACTGTTTGAGTGTAATCGAATGCCATTTAGACTATGTAATGCCCCTGCAACTTTCCAGAGAGTGATGGAGCATTGGAGGGGAATTTTGATATAGTGCTTTTATATCTTGATGACATAATTACTTTTTCAAAGTCAGATGCTGAACATTTACAACATTTGCAGGCGATATTTCAACAATTAACCGAGTTTTGACTAAAACTAAAACCTTCCAAGTGTCATTTATTAAAGCCATAAGTACGTATTTGGGACATCTCGTGAGATCTGAAGGTGTGACTCCAGACCCAGAGAAAGTAAATACAGTACTGAATTGGCCTATTCCCCAGACAGGTAAAAATGTAAGACGATTCCTTGGTTTTGTGGGATATTATAGATGATTTATAAATAATTTTGCTAAAGTGGCTGCACCATTGCTAGAGGTCTTAAGAGGAATTCCTAAGGAAAATTTGATTGAATGGACGGCAGAGCGACAGAATGCGTTTGATCTGTTAAAGAAATTCCTGACTGAGGCTCCAATTCTGGCCTATCCGGATTATAACAAGCCGTTTCAACTCTATACGGATGCAAGTAAATGGATAAGGAGCTATTCTCGCCCAGGTTCAGGATTTAGAGGATTGAGTAATTGCATATGCTAGTCGCAGTTTAAGGCCAGCCTAACGAAATCATGGCAACTATAGTTCATATAAAATGGAATTCCTAGCATTGGTATGGGCCGTTACGGAAAAATTTAAACATTATTTGGCAACCACCACTTTTGTTGGATTGCAACCCTTTAGTCCATCAATCAGCAAATCGATTGGGGGCTTTGGAGCAACGTTGGACTGCTTGATTAGCCAATTTCCAGTTCAAAATGGAGTACAGGAGTGGTCGAAGCAATAACAACGCTGATGCTTTGTCTCGCATTTTCTCTAAGAAAAATTAAGTGGAAGGTGAAGATCATCTGGAACAAATTGAAATGCCCAATTTTAGTTATAAAAGTGGAGTACAAAGTGCTTAAAGAGCAGAGATAAGTCATAAATAACTGAAATGGCAAGATGAGAGTCCAAATGTGCGACAAGTGAAAAACTTGATGAGTTCTGGTGCCTATCAGAATTTGTCTAAGCATGAGCGAGAGACTGCTGATCCAGAATTTGTTCAGTTATGGGAGCAGAGGAGTTGATTGAACGTGCAAAACAGATTACTTTTGCGGCAAAGCATTGACCCAAAAACCCATTGCTCCTTAGAACAAATAATAGTTCCACAGGCTAAAATAAGCTTGGTTGTGCAAGACTATCATGACAGATCGGGACATTTTGGATATAACAAAAAAACAGAGACTACATTAGGGAAATTAAAAAATCTAAGTCAAGATGTAGAGAATTGGTGTAAATCTTGTGCTTTGTGTACTGTAAAGAAACCAGTGACTTCAAGAGAAAAAGCACCATTGCATCCCATTGTGAATCGACAACATTTGGAGCTTGTAGCCATAAATCACGATGGAAATGAGTAGTTCAGGGTAGTTCAGGGTATCAATAAGCAATAACCATCATTGACCATTTTACCAAATTCGCGGTAGTATTACCTGTACGGGATCTCACTGCAAAAACAATGGCTGAAATTGGCTGGCGAGCATTCGTTTATGGTTTCCCCACCAGAATATGGACTGATCAGGGACCTGCTCTTGAAGCCTTGCTGTTTCAAGAATGATGCCAATTGTATGGATGTAAGAAAGTGCGAACTACGGCATATCATCCACAAAAAAATGGGGTATGTGAGAGGATAAATCAGACTATAGTCAATATGTCACGTGCTGTAGCTCCTACCCAATGTTGTGAATGGTCTTCACTACTGGCAGAATTGATCTTCATGTATAATAATACCGAACATGTTTCTACAGGATATACTCCATATTATTTACTTTTTGGCCATCAGGGGAAGCTACCAGCTGATCTTCGGATGGAAATATCCAGAAACAAACTGATTAGGTAAAGGAACACCAGCAAAGATTGAGGATTGCCCATGCTGTAGTGAATCAACGTATGGATTCTGTGCAAGAACAACAAAAAACTTATTATGATCAAAAAGCTCAAGCTACCACCTTAAATGTTGGAGATTCAGTTCTAAGACAAAACAAATGCAGAAGCAGTAAACTTGATTCAGAGAATACAGTTTACCAAATAGTCAAAGAAAATGATGGATTCCCAAAATTGGTGAATAGGAATCAGTTGAAATAATGCCTTGCCAAGTTCAAGCCTAAAGAACCCATTATAGAAGATCTACAACATCATGTGTTGCACTTTGCAGATCCCTCGTTGATGATGTAAAACCCTATAAATTTGATCACAAGTATGTGCTGGCCCATTGGGCCTGATCCAGACCTATGAAACTACGCTCATGAAACGCTTCAATGAAAACGCATAACCTGAAAAACACATGTCAATATATTTGACATGTTTTTCTGTGTGCAAAAGCCAAGCGCAGCATGCTTGAAAGCCTTAGCTAGGCTGCGCTGATAGAACTACAAGGCTCAGCATTGCTGAGCCTTGTAGTAATATCAGCGTCAGCATGGTAAGCCTTCTAAATGTGCTGTGCTGTGTGTGGTGTAAAAAAAAAACTATACAGTCACATATAAGCACAATGCACAACGGTCAGCTGTTGAGATTTGAGATGAGGAGCATGAGGGGTTCTCTGTAGAAGCTTCTGGGGAAAAAGTGTCTGAAGTGATTTGACTGTTGGGGGCTCAGTTGGAAGCGGAGATTGAAGAGAAAAGGTGTGATGGTGGTGGGAATAAGAAAGTGATATTGAGGCAGAATTAGAGAGAGTGTTAATGTTGGAGAAAGACAGGCAGACAGCGAAGAAAAGGAGTTTAATAGGATCGGTGGTGTTGAGGAGAGATATTGGTGGTTATCTGAGGAGATGGCAGTGAGACAGAGGAAAGAGTCGGGGACCGTATAGTCATTAGTAGCGGCGCAGAAGAAGAGGAAGGTTCAGGACGTCTACAGCTGGTCCAGACCCAGATCTTCTATCAAAGTGACAAGAATCTTCATTCTGCAGGAGAAGAAAGGAATGAAAGAAGAAAATACAAGTTTTCCCAAGACGGAAGACATCTTAATGGTGAGTATTAAATATTTATTTATTCTTTATTAAAGACTATGTGACACATAAGATGTTTTTAACTTTACAGAGTGGCCACCTGTATTTTTATTATATTATTGGGGGACATATTATGGATTTTTATTGAGTTTTACTGTATGGCATGTATTGTGATGTATGTGCATTGTGCTTAAATGTGACTGTATATTTTTTTTTACATCACACAAAGCACAGCATGTTTAGGAGGCTTACCATGCTGACACTGATATTACTATAAGGCTCAGCAATGCTGATAGTTCTATCAGCACAGCATGGCTAAGCCTTTCAACCATGCTGCCCTTGGCTTTTTTTTTGTCATACAAAGCGACGGCGAATTTTTAAAGGGCAAATTGCTGTGCTTTTCTGTATTTACCCCTTGCTAAAGTGACGCTTATCGATGGTGATTAAAAATCGCCTAAGAAAAGCACCCCCTAGGGAATGCCTCTATTAAAAAAAAAATTGCTGCAAAATCGTGGCAATTCATAATCGCCAGCCAAATCCAACTTTAGTAAATGAGGCCCAGGGAGAGAGGATTATTGGAGCTGAAATAGAAGGAGAGCTGTTAAGAAAATTACAGAGAATTTTAAAAAATACATTGGAGGTGTCGGAGGAGAGAGAAAGAGGGATGAAGGAGTAGGCGGCGATATGTGAAAGTGTTTGTGTGGAAAGAATTTTTTTGGGACTATCCCCACTATTACTTTTAATATAAATATATTATCTAGATTTTATTAGTACATTGTCATATCTGTTGTATTGACTCTGAGTTATTCTCTTTCTGTTACACCTCTCTGCAATTCCTCACTTTTGGCCTGATCCAGACCTAGTTAAGTGCATGATCTTAGTTACTCCTGCGCTAAACCATGTTGATTTCAGGGGAGTCAATTTAATTGTATTCTTTGCATGCAAGGATATATCTTTGAATTACTTACTGCACACAGATACTGACCAGCTTTACTATCACACTGTTATTTAGACTTGGGATAGGAAACATCACCTCTCAACTCTAATACGGTAGTAAAGGAAAGGCACCAATCTTACTGCCACCATTTATCCACATCTAAGAGAGTCCACCACCTCTAATGAGAACTGCAACTATGTAAATGAATTAATGTGCTGATACAGCGCTGGAACTACTATAATGAAAAAGAGCACTTACAGTTGCAAAGTGTCAGCAATAAAATAAAACAAGCTGTGTGGCAATGTAAAGTAAAGTTCTCCTGGCAACATCCCTATATACCATGAGCAATAGTAATCCTTGCCTCTACCGTGAGGAAGACAGCATTGAGGACCTGATTCACACTTAAGAATCTTCTTAAAATAAGAACTTAAAGTCACACCTGGGCTAAACTATGTTGATTGCAGGGGAGTCATATTTCATTTGTAGTAAAACAGTACTAGTGTTGAGAGGTGATATTTCCCAGCCTAGTCGCTGGCTGGGTGTTTGGAGAGAAATAATCAGTCACCATCTGACGCGTTTCTGCTCTTTTCTACAAGGGGTATTTAATAGGGAGGTAACCTACGGTCATCCTAAATTTCCACTCTCTGATGGCTACTGAAACAGAATTTTTTTTACTGTTGTTTTTGATGATGTTGTTATTATTATTACTATTATTGGGGTAGATCCTGAACTACGTGTGTGCGTACGTATTTTAGCGGTGCGTATTTTCGTACACGTAAGGTCAATACACTCCCCTCGGCACACCCCTTGCACGGACGTATTTTCACAAATTACGCGACCCAAACCCTACCTTAACTTTTCCTATCGTAACAGAATACGCCCGCTAACGGGCGTACAGACTACGCGAACGTACGCAGCTTAGCACGCCCATACTGTACACCTTAAATACTCCCCCCCGCCTACTTCACGTAAAACACACGTATTGTTGACTAACGTAAATTTGGCACGCCCACACGTAAGTATTTACGTTA
>WWET01006164.1:53477-63602 GCA_011038615.1 Limnodynastes dumerilii
CGCCGGCTGAAGTTAGGGTAGCCTTCAGCCGGCGTAAGGAAGGGGCCATACGCCCGCACAGGGGGAGTGCCAGGGTAAGTGAACGCCGATACGCTGTGCTTTAGTAAGTACAACGCATCGGCGTAGTTCAGGATCAGGCCCTTTGTCCCTACATGCACTTGTTGCTGGCATATAAACTTATTTAAGCAACCACCATCATTATCTTACAGGGTGTGTTGGTCTACAGCAGCTATTTTGGAGGCTTTAATTGGTGCATCTATGTAAGGTGTCTCTCAATTTAAAAACACATAGTATTCAACCAACATTGGGATTCCCATTGCTTAGGGTTAGGAACATCTATAGTAGAAAAGCCTTGAAATCGGCAGGTGGCTTATAATATATTTGCAAATGTGTGTAAATATTATTACTGCACTGTATTTTACAGATAGAATAGCTGCTTAGTTGCTGGCTACTTCCTTCAACAGCCATTAGTTTCCACATGGCAAAGCACCCTAATGGGGAGTGGCCCACTTCCCTGTCAGATCATTACACTTATTCTGATCACACTCTCCTCATTCTACCTATATCAGTCAGTCTTCAAAGCATAGGATTTCACCTTTGTCCAGTGGACCTGCATTGTGTGACTGTTCATGGTATTTTCTGCTTTTATACCTGGCCAGCCTTGTGCCTGCTTCCTGATTACTCTTGGTTGATTATAAATTTGTATCTTGACTTTTCCCTATGTTCTGATCCTGGCCTATGCCATGTTAGGAGGGTTCCTGGT
Organism: Limnodynastes dumerilii; assembly: GCA_011038615.1. NCBI lineage: Eukaryota > Metazoa > Chordata > Amphibia > Anura > Limnodynastidae > Limnodynastes > Limnodynastes dumerilii. Next base: position 54,241 of record WWET01006164.1, read on the forward strand.
AATACCATTAGCTACTTAAATTCTGGACCCAATAAAGTGGTGGTTTCAAAACAATCTGAAGGTATCCATTAATCCATGGATAGTTCCTTTAAACACGACAGTGTCTAGTTTTAATCTTAATTAAGTCACATTAAAGAACAATTTCCATTTACTTTAGTATAATTTCTTTATTTCCTTTGACTTTTTCAGTGGAAACTTGGGAAATTTGTAGTGTGTGTAAACAGGAAAGTGCAAGGTATATCCATCCCACTAGAGGTACAAAACAAGACTCAGAGGACCAGATTCACACTTAATAAGCTCTGGCCTCTTAAAAATGGTCTTTTAAAAAATAACCTAGTACGCACACATAGTAGGTCATTTACGCAACCTATGTACCACTTAGGTAGTGGTTTAAAGACCGCACGCAGTAGGTTAGGTAGAAGGAGGCGTGCCAATAAAGCCTTATGGAGGATTTAGGAAGAAGTGGGTGGGGCTAGTGATGGAGATTAGCCGGGGAGGGCAAGGAGTCATTCTCTGTGTGTATTTTCCTTCTTAAGAAGTTACTTAATAAAGCCCTCTGGCACTCTTAGGTGGCATAAGGATCTTAAAAACAGGGGGTGGGTTACAGGGCAGGTAGGGTGAGTTAGGTGTGGATACGGCTGCACCTCACTCATTCTTACCTGTGAATACTGTCCAAAGTTCTTAATGGTAGCAGAGGGTTCAGGTAGTTTTGCAAGGAGGAATAAACAAGTCATTAGTTTGGCTAAATGAAATCTTTCTAGATTTACTTGATCCATTCAACTGCTTCTATTAACCACAGCACACGAGACGCTGCCATTATGACCCACAAATATCTGTGTAACAATTTAAACCTGTAAGACAAAGATTATGCTCTACATAGTGGTTTTACAATTGATTTAGTTCACAAATAGCTCATACGTTTTATATGGGTGAGGTTCACCACTACGATGGTCTTTTTTGCGTCAGACCATCTTGCGGCAGTTAAATGACGACTGCCGGCAAGTGTGGGCAGTCTCCATTCCCAACAGTGGTGCTGCGAGTCCTGGAGCTACTAAGAATTCTACAGTCACAGGTAAGCCCTTCATCATAACCTTAACATTCCCCTTCGTCCTAACCTTCCCCTTCAGCCCTAACCTTCCCCTTCATGAGCCCTAACCCTAACCCTCCTTGTCCCGCAGCCTAACCCTCCCTTCTTGAGTCCTAACCCTAAACCTACCTTTTTAAGCCCTAAACTGAGCACACAGCAGCCACTGCTGCTTGTTGCAGGTGCAAAACATGTGCCCATTCCCAATAGCAATTTTCCCAAGTATTTTGGTAATGATACAGTCACGATTCAGCTGACGGTTCCGATATACTAGTAAGTACATGACATTTTGTTGTGGCTATTTGCAGTACATCGGTTTAAACTCTAGTCACAGTTTCTCTGCAATAACTGTTTATGAGATGCTTTGGCTGCTCGCACATCAGGGATGAATGTGACCTACTCTTCAGGCAGAGGTCGGCTTTGCTTTTAAACGATGACCCTGCCACCCACTGTGTTTATCAACTAGTTGCCATGAACGTGCTGTGAATTCAGAGAGCACCTGTCGCTCACAAGCTTTATTTTTCTGTAATCACTGACGGCTCCCCATAAATACAGGAATAAGGCAGAGAAAGGCAGCTCATAAGTCTCCAGCTGTTTACTGCATGTCCAAGGTGGCCATGCAGGCAGGGTTTGTGCTTCGGTACTTCGCTCAATAAACAAACGTATTTATTCCATTCCCCAACAACGCATGTGTGTCTTTATGTTCACTGTTCTTTGCCAGAGTTAAAAGAGACTTTATTTGAATATTTCATTTAAAAAGAGAAAAGTACTTTAATGTACTTGTGCACCCTTTGGTATTTTGGGCTGTGATGTAGTCTACCATGTGTGAGTTTTAGGTGTTAATTATTTTCTAAATGTTTTAAGCTGGCCACAAAGTAGAGCGATTATCGTGCCGATTTAGCAATTATCGTGGATTGGCCGAATTATTGCTCTAGTGTGTGGTGCCGATAATTTACTGAAACGGACGATAATAAAAAAAAAAATGGCTGCCGTCAGATAATATGATCGGGTGGTTTGCAATAAAAATTATCGTTTATCGCTAGCAAAATCATGCAGTGTGTGGGCATTTCAGATAATCGTATGTCCTCTCTCCCTGTCTGGCTATACAGCGCTGTATAGCCAGACCTAGGGAGAGAGGACAGAGCGCTTGCAGCCTGTCAGTGTGAAAGCTGGGTCTCCTCTCAAGAATGACAGGAGACCCAGCCAATCAGGAGAGACTGCAGCCAGCCAATAGGCTAGCTGCAGGCTCTCCAGCAGAGATTATTGCTCCCAGCCTGTGGCAGTGTATGGTGCCGATATCGGGACCTTTCCCCAGGGGGAAATCGTCCCGTTTATCGGCAGCCACATGCTGGGAGCGATAATCGCTCTAGTGTGTGGCCAGCTTAAGTGCTGACAAGGAACAAACCATGTAAAGTGAAAAAATCATGGCTAAAGAAACTGGACCTGATTCACAGTTAAGAAGGGAGATAAGAACAAATGGCTTCGCAATTATACGCATGGCAAATCCCTTGACACGACCTTGTTTATGTTGTTCTTTTACTGACTTAAAAAGGCCAAAGGCAGCCTTATCTTCCCGTGCATATGTATCTTCTTAAGTTGCTAAAGAACAAATGTACATAGAAAACCTTACTCTGTCTGCCCCATTTAAATGCCTCTCCCCACCCTCCATTTTTAACTTCATTCTTAACTTGGCCTGGCACACCCCTTCTTACTTATCACAAATTACTTTTTAAATCCCTCTTAAAGAAACCTACATAGATTGCATAAAAAAGGGGACTACGCATGCAAAGTTTAACCGTTCCTAAAAATACACGCACAAATAGAAGCAGCTTCTTAACTGTGAACCAGATCCCCTATTTTTTTGCACTCACATACATGTACTAACCAAACAAGCAAGTGTGTTACTAAATCCCCGGGTGCTCCCTAGGACGTTCTTTCTCTATTTGCTTCTTTTTTGTCTCTTGCATGTCTTCTTTTCCATGTACCGCCACCATGCTCCTGAGTTCCTTGTGGCAGCCATTTTGGCCAGTCTCTGAGACATGTCTGTGCTCTACAATATCAAGGTCACTGCATTCCAGCAGCTTCATCTGAACAGCTGCCGATGTGGTCCCATATCCCCTCCACGTTCTAGATTTTCCTAAGGCTTTTGCAATTGTCCAACCTCAAAAACTGGCTTATATATTGAAATTTCTGGGATTCATTTGAAAGGTGGTTGAGTGTATGCAATTATATTTCAATGAATTAGAGAAAGTTTAATACATTAATAAAAGAGAAAGGATTCAGGATTTCAGAGTATTAGATACAGAAGCTGCATCTGATTTAGTTCTCATTGATATCCCTAATGATTGTCATTATTTCTGATAAATGATGCCTTCTAGCAGATAAATAACAGGATAGACAGACTAGAGGCATGGGGTCTGCCGATGGACTAGATCCATACATTCCATTTCTGAGCATGTGGATGTACTATTATCTGATAGGTGCACGGCCACTGTATCCAGACATCCTAACCACTTGCCAAACACCAAGGGATTCCAATACCTATACCCTAGCTTGAGTGTTCTTACTCATAAGAACATATAATGATAGCAGTTCAATAGTCTGGATCAGTAATAGAGATGAGCGGTTCGGATTCCATGAAATCTGACACATTCGAACTTTGGGGCTCCGAGTCGAACCAAGCCATGCCTCAGTTCCTCCCACCAAATTCGTATCTGTAATCGCGGCAAAACACAATTTCCCCTAAACATTTGTATCTTTCGAGCCTTGTATTTCTGGCTTCCTGCCTCTGACAGGAAGTATCATGTGACTGTGATCAGCAAATCACAGAGGGCTGAACATAGATGCAGGCTTGTGAAGACTTTTTTTTGCTAAACAACTACAACTTTATTGAGCTGAGTGGAAAAACTGAACAGAATGCCTGGGATGAGTGATATCAGGGGTGCAACTATAGTGGGTGCTAGGGGTGCAGTTCCTATGGGGTAATCAACCCCCCTGCACTCACCTTTAATCCAATCCATTGTATTAGCAGCTCACCTGCAGCCCCACTGAAAAAACAGTCCTCACATGCTATTGTTGTTGCTACACACAAGGTAAGAAAGATCTCAGTTAGACTGTCAGTGACCCTATGGGAAATCCATGGGGGGATTCTGGTAGCCCAGAATTTAATTTTAAAAAAAACATTAACTTGAAAAGGGGGAGTGGCTTCATGGTTGCTGTGAAAAGGGGTAGGGCTTCATTGGCTTGATGGCTAGACAGACATAGAAGAGAAATCCCACCACAGGGCAATTACCATAACAATGGAGCAAGTTTCCCCAAACATTTTACATGAAGTGACAGTGTGAGGGGTCCATGTATCCATCAGTGTCACACACAGACTGTAGTCATGTACATAGGCAGGGGTGATCAGCCAATAGGGTGACAAGGCTGCAGGGGTGATCAGCCAATTGGGTGATGAGGCTGCAGCCACCATTCTGTCACACATACAAATGCTAAGAGCCATTAACCCTTAGGGTCAGATTTACTAAGTTGCAGGTTTGGAAAAGTAGAGATGTTGCCTATAGCAACAAACTGATTCTAGCGCTCACTTTCTTTTTGAGAACGTCAGCTAAAATCTTATTGGTTGCTATGGGCAGCATCTCTCTTAAACGGCAAACGGCATAGTCAGTTAAGCATACCTTATCTAAGTAAATAACTACATGGACAGAATGGCTGCATTTAAAAAAGAGTACATGGTTTTATTTAAATTGGGCCTAATTACAAATGATGACTATTTTTATCGGTCATCCAGCTGTGTATAGGTGGCCGAAATAGCAGATGGGGGTTCAGCGCTTAACTTATCACTAACCTAACGCTTAACTAAATATATAAACCATGGCGCCTACCAAAACAGTCATCCTGCCACAACTAAATCACATTGCATACCCCAGCACCTGGAAGGTGGCATACCTAATGGACCCAACCGCTAGGGAGTGGTATCCTCGCATTCTCCTGGATTGAGTACCATATACCGTTATCCACTATTAGCTCACTATTGCGCCAATACCAACTACTGACCCCCAACTGCTACAGCCAACCATGCACCGTCTGAAACAATTAAGGAAGGAAAAACAAGTTAGCAAAACGTAACATACTCGGAGGGAGGGAGATTTCAGGAGGAAAAAGTAAGCCCCACCTACACCCTTGCCGTTTTATTCACCTAATCAGAACACCACTCCCTCCCCTCTAAACCAATCAAAATCATCAACAATTAATACCAAACTTAACCCCTTTATTTGCTGGTGCAGAAGTGAAATCCTGCATAGCGTTTATTATCCCTGCGGTACTATGGCATCCTTGGTGCTTTTTCCAAACCCGCAGCTTAGTAAATCTGTCCCTTAGTCTGCTAAAAAAGTACTAGAAATATAATGGTTAATAGCAGCTTCTATATTCCTCACCCTGCAGCAAGTCCTGTTCACATTTTACAACATTACTTTGTTGTTGGTGGCACAGGATGACAGGGCATGCTGGTGCTTGTGGTTCTCCAAGCGCCAGCATGCCATGGCATTCTTTGGGCATGCTGGTGTTTGTAGCACTACAAGCATCAGCATGCCCTGTACTGTGAATATTTTTTTTTTTAGGGATCCAGCCCCAAGCAGAGATTTCTTTACTGTTGCCATAGCAATAGTAAACAATCTAACCAATCCGGTGGCAATGTGAAACACCCGGGTTGAAAAATAACCCGGCACCTTTCACATTGCCACTATACCCGGATAGAACATGGAAAAAAGCCTTCTTTTTTCCCGTGTTGGAACATTGGAAATTTAGGCCCAGGCCGAGGACCTTTCACATTGCCACTCAACCCAGGTAGATTGAGCCTAGTTCCGGGAATTTGTCAAAAAACCTGTATTTTTTGTGCCAATGTGAAAGGGGTATGATATAGCTTACCATTTGTGAGATAATATCTTCTTCATGAATTGCCATCTCTCTATCTGTTTTCATTATAATAAACAAATGAATACACTTTGTTGCCTCCATTTCTGTTACCTATGACAACCCTGCAATATATTGACTGATAATACTATTTGATCAGTTACTTCCATAAGTGATTGTGTGCTCTTCTGTGGTGACATAAATTATTCCAATACAGACATATTGTGATGACCAAGGCCGCCATCAGAAGGGACAGCCGGGCCTATTGTCCCGGGCCCGCCGATAGTTACCTAGTTCTGTAGCAGCAGGTATCGGCGGTATCTATCAGCGCTATTTAGTAGCCGGCCAATGCGCAGGGAAAGTCCTGTTAAAGTGTGCCTATTGGACTCCACCCATATGTGACGTCACCTAGGCTGTGACGCCTCACGGCTGTGTCCCAGGCCCTGCATTTCATGACGGCGGCCCTGGAGATGACAATATCAGAGAAATGGTTCACTGTGTAATTTAGCAATTCTAGATTTTTACCCAGACCTAGTGCACCGCCATCTCCCTCAAGATCCAGCTTTTCCTCCCTCCCTTTTCCCCTTCCCTTGTACACCTTAGTGAGATAAGTAAGAAAGGACGTGCCAGAAGTTAAGATGAGTGGGTGGAGGAAGGCATTTAAATGGGGAATTAAGGGCACGGTTTGCTAAGCAAGCACGTACTTAAGCAGTTTCAGCATACACAGACATACACACAGTAGAGCGTTAAGGTAGCCCTATGGATGTGGCAGTCAGCTAAAATCCGTAGCAACGATGGGAATGTCATGGGAGTTGCCTGCCACTTAGGTGCGTATATTTGCGAATCCGCGCATACGTATTTCATTCTTATCTGTGAATCTGGTGGTGTGCTGTTCACTATGACAGCTCAAATTCATAAATGAACAAGTACTACACTCTTCTTATTCTCTAGGGGCTGGATTCATAATTCACAATTAAGTCCCCTAACATGTAATATCTGTGTATGCATGTGCCAGATGTTATGCAACGGATCTTTATGTGGGCGGAACTGTTGTTTGTATGGAGATCCATACAAGTGATGGACCTTGCCTTCTTCTGGGCAAAACCCTGCAATGGGGGCAGGGTTTTCCATGAAGGTCAGGTAAAGAGGACATTGATTCGCACAGATCTGTCTTCGCATGGACGCACAACCGGTGGTTGGAGTTGCGGTGGAATTAAGGTTGGGTTATGGGCACTGAAGTGTCCATAGCTATACACAACAGAGGGGAGTGACAGGGAAGTTCCCTCTCCTCTTCCTTGCATAGTTTCAGGCCCCTGCAAGTACAGAAAGTATGAGGGGTCTGGATCCTGTCCTAGATAACAAAATAAATAGCATCTTGTGTTTTCTGCTTTTTCTCCTTGTTATGTAAAATGAATTTCAAAATGTTTAAGTGTATTTCATTTATATATTATACCACTCAAAACAACTAGTTATTTAAGGGTGGGAGGGGAAGGGATTATTTGTTTACTATATGTAAAAAGAAGAAAATGACAGATCTGTCTGTAGATGGAGACAGTGTATATGCATAAATCAGCATGCTCATCAGGACTAGTTGTTGTGATTTCGTTTACATATTTTGCTTCTTGTGAAAATGTATGTAGTGTGTGCCTAGCTTTAGACATGACTTGTGGCTTTCACAATTGCTGTGTATACTTACGCTAACATTCTGGTCTGGACTGGACTCATTTGTGGGAACACACCCTTATTGTACTACATTAGCTCACCCCTTTTGTCCCCGTAACTCCCCTTCAAATGCAAGTGTTGCCAGTAGTGAGCCGCAAATGAATATCAATCACCCAAGATTTTATTACGGATCTGGATCCAGAATGCAAGTGCTTTTGGAGAGATATTTAAATTTAACAGCATGGGCATTCCCAATGCCCGCCAACGTATCTGGACTCCCCGTTTTAAGTGACAATACATCGGAAATCCTAAGGCATCCCATGTCTGTTCACAGAATACAGTGTGAGCCAAGGGAGGCCACTACGTATGATCCATTGCAAACCTTGATCCGCTTGGATGGTTTGGAATTTTTTTTAAAGTTGTTCAAAACATTGAGTTATTCAGCAATTCTTGCACTACCTTTTCCTGCAGAGAACTTTATCCTTTTCTGTGCTCTGAGGGAGCTCAAATGATCTGTTTCAAATCCAAAATAACTTGCATCAAAATGCCACTAAATTACCAGCAGACTCAGAGAGAGATAATCAATCTAAGATAATCTGATAATTGCTTCTCAGCCTTCTCACACAGCATTTAACACACTGTACAAGATGTTTCTCATGTTGTCCTGGGGACAATATTAAACATGGATAAAAGAATAAAACAAACTTTGGTTCCTGTAAATCAGTTTTAGAGTTATAGAGGCTACTCAATTATGTGCACAGAACTGGTGCATCTTGGAAATTCTGGATTTTTGGGTATACTCTCAAAGTTTTACTTGTCATTTATTAAGCTATTTGTATATCACCTGTTTTATTTTAATAAAAAAAAAAAGAGTAAAAAAAAATATTATGAAAGGGAGTTAGAGAAAATATAACTATATATTACATATACATATTTCAACCACTCACCCCTTGCTCCTGTGGCACTGCACACCCAGCTCAATCAATTACTTCACCATCAGCTCATTCAGCTATAGCCCCCTCAGCCCATTCAACAACAATACCCCTGCTTCTTCAACAACTGCACCTCAAGCTCTTGTTTCTAGATTTACTATCCTGTGGAAACATGGAGATGTTACTCATAGCAACCAATCAGATTCTAAGGTGCGCTTGACTGACTGGTGCATGAGTGATGACTATGCCGTTTGACGTTTAAGAGAGATGTTGCAAATAGCAACCAATAAGATTTTAGCTGACATTCTCTAGTATGCAGTAGGAAAGTGTGAGCTAGAATGTGATTGGTTGCTATAGGCAACATCTTCACATTTAGCTTTCCACAGGTTAGTGAATCTAGCCACTGGGGGTATTGGTACCATTGCTGCAGGCCTGCAGCCTTTAAATAATAATGGTAATAATATTTTGTGTTCCTCGTCTGATAATAAACCAATGTGTTATTATTTGTGTGTGTGTATATATATATATATATATATATATATATATATATATATATATATATATATATATATATATATATATATATATATATATATATATATATATATATATATATATATATATATATATATATATATATATATATATATATATATATATATATATATATATATATATATATATATATATATATATATATATATATATATATATATATATATATATATATATATATATATATATATATATATATATATATATATATATATATA
>WWET01006164.1:64080-75595 GCA_011038615.1 Limnodynastes dumerilii
ACAATAACATCAAATAGATTGAAAATCACAAAAATATACTTCAAACCACCATAAACATGGATAAAACTACCAAGATATCAATATTGTCTATGCTTGATAACTAGTCACTGGTGTGGTTGAGCAATTCATCCCGTGACTCTATTGTAGTTGTTATGCATGTAAGCCATCTGCAGGTTATCTCTCTTGTCTCTCCCTCTGTAATTCTGTACACGTGCCAATTTGAGTAAATAAATACTAATGAACAGCAAGCAGCTTCAGGGTTTCATACAACTAATGAGCAAACAGAAATGAGAAACCAATACTTCTGTCACAGAGAATATTAAGTAGTTTAGAGAGACTGGTCTTGAAGAGAAATCTCAGTGCGTAAGCAACCTCAAAACAATATGGAGGTTATGAAATAATATAGCTCACACTCTTAAGAAGCAAATAATCTCTAAGACAACTGAAGCACCAAAGTGTCACATGTGACTGAGAAAGCTGCATTATTAGAGGGTAGTATAGAGTTCAAACAAACTTAGGTTTGTCATCAGGGGCGTTTCTAGAAATGAAGGGGCCCGTGTGCAGACCCCCACACGGGCCCCCCCTCCCAAGACGGGCCCCCTCTTCTTCTTCTCAACCCCATCCATATCTATACAAACGGAGACAGTCTCCAGCAGTCTTCCATTCCCAACAGTGCACTGCGCAGCCTCACGCTCTGCAAACAGAAGAGGAGCATGAGGCTGCGCAGTGCACGCACGCCTGACATCCCCATGTGACACCCGCGTGCAGTGCACTGTTGGGAACGGAAGGCTGCTGGAGACCATCACCGTTTGTACAGAAATAGGTGGTACTGGGATCTTCCATTGGGTGCAGGGTGAGTGCCACGGGCGGCCCCCTTGTCTGCGGGGGCCGTGTGCACTGCACACTCTGCACCCATGGTAGATACACCACTGTTTGTCATCATTTAATACAACTGATGCAAGCCTATGGTTGGAGAGGACGAAGACATTTTCCATCTGTCTGTTTTTGCCCAGCCGTGCCCAAAGTGCTTGGGTATGCTCTCTTCAGTTTTATTTGCATGTTGGCAGGGTTAACTAGGTGTTTGCTAGCACCCTGTGTGAGAAAATCTTAAGGCCACATTTGGCTGGGTTCCTATTATGTGTTCTACAGTACCTAAAAAAGAGGGAGCCTATAGCCACAAACACAGACATTGCCTGGTCTGCTGCTGCTAATAATGCTCTACAGTGGTGGACCAGGCAATGTCTGTGTACGCAGCTGCTCTCTGCACTGGCGCACCACTTTAACAGTTTTGTGGGTGGCAAGTTCAGGATGCCTCCCACAGATCTTGACCTGCCTCATGCATGTAACACTTTAAGCATGTGTGTCCTGTATGATTAATGTTGTTTTCAGTGGTTTGGTAGGGGGTATGTGTCATCCCCTCTTACTGTCTTCTTTTTCATATGTTATACTACATTTCTTCTGTTTTCCCTCTGTAGTTGTCTTGCTCATGTTGTCTTGATGCCACCTAGAAAATGTTGCAGTACTTTGACTTCAGTTAATAAACTCTGGCCTTGCCATTTAAGTCGCATTTGATGTTCACATCATTTTCTAGTATTCCAGTGGGGGGGGGCAGTGTTGGGTTCATTGTGTAGCTTTTGGGGGGCAGGAAATTATATAGGATGTTTACACTATAAGGTTATTCAGTTGTATGGTGAATTTTCACTTGATCATCTTACAGGCTAAATGATAACATGCAAGTTGAGAAGAAACACATGGGAAAAGCAAAAAATAGAGAGGTAAAAATCAGTTACATTAAATAACTTATGACCAGGATGATAATGATCTCTAGATGGCCCTAATTTTTTCTAAATACTAGATAAACTATCTTTAATTTGAAGGACATAACCAATCCCTATGTTAGCACTGGCAGCAACTCTCTATAGTTGGCTAACCAGGACATTCCAGGTAAATGTTTATAATCATTTGTACAAGGAGATAGAAAAAGAAAGATGATGATATTTGCCACACAGCCTGCTGCAGAGCTCTGACCTTTTTCATAAATAATGCACAACTCCTTATTTCCTCACTGTATTACATGAAACCACATAGGGGACTATTTACATGATAATAAATGAAACAAGGTAGCCATTTTCTGTTGGACATATCATCTAGCTGCTCCAAGGGACTGATTCGGTGTTAGGAATATAAGGCTGAAATCTTATAGTTCATTTATCCAGTTGTTTATACATTGAATTTTACAATAATTCTGTGTCATATATGTTTGTACCTCCACTTTTATACAACACCAACTATATTGCTTGTCCATGTATGACTCTTTGATGTTTAATAAAACCAAGTAAAAAAAAAAAAAAAGTTTAATCCATATAAAGGGCCCCAACGTTTCAGCTGCACACCGCAGCTTTCATTGGGGCAATGATACAAACAATAAAACAATGGTCTATTTTATTGTTTGTATCATTGCCCCTGATGAAAGCTGAGGTGTGCAGCTGAAACTTCAAAGAGTGCCATCCTTTCTCCATTGTATGTATGTATATATGTATATATAAAAACAGTGCTCGAAGTGGAAATTTAGAAGTGGGGGTATGGAAATTTCAGCACCAGAGGTGTCTTGAGTTTGGAAAAGTAAACAGGTCAACAATGAGAAATCACATTGTGTACATGTCATGTGGGTCATGATTTCTACACTGAACGCTCCATGTTTAATTAAATGATCTGGTTACCGCTAGGGAAAAACATGATAGCTCCCCCACAGGGCTGTTTCTAGGGGCGGACGAGTCCCTCTTTTGCCCCTCTTTTTGTGTGCCTAGCTAGCCTTATTGCACCTTCCTTCTGTGTGTCCAACCATCCTTATTGTGCCTTCCTTCTTTGTGGCCAGCCAGTCTTCTAGCCCCCCTCTTTCTGAGTGTCCACCCAGCCTTATTGCCCCTCCTTCTGTGTCCAGCCACCCTTATTACCCCCCTCTTTATTTGTGTCCAGTCAGCCTTATTGTCCCCTCCTTCTATTTGTCCAACCAGCATTATTGCCCCTGCTTTTGTGTGCACAGCCAGTCTTATAGTCCAGCCATGTCTTAAATGACTTGATGCTTCTTAGAAAAGAGGCATGCTGGATCTTTGTTTTGGATACAGTACAACCCAGGGGGTTGAATGAATTGTTACCATTGCAATGCTTTTTGACTTAACATTGCGCTTTGTTTTCCATACATACATTTTTTACCATATTTTCTTATGACTGTGTTTGTTTATTGCATTTTTTTGTGTTGTATTCTGTTGCGATTTTCAGCCGAAAATTTGTTCCATATACCAAGTGTGGGCATATTGGTCCAGGGCCTATTTATGACCTTTTCATATATATTGACTTACAAACTGGTTGGTTTCTGTCCTCATAAGAGTTATATATTGTGTTGTATTCTGTTGCGATTTTCAGCCGAAATTTAGTTCCATATACCAAGTGTGAGCATATTGGTCCAGGGCCTATTTATGACCTTTTCATATATTGACTTACAAACTGGTTGGTTTCTGTCCTCATAAGAGTTATATTTTGTGTTTGGAAAAAGTGACATTTTTTTTAAGGTTTTTTGACATTCCCTCTGTGGGGTCCTAATATATTTAATACCGGGATATCTTATTTGCTCTTGGACACATTGTTTCATGGGCAGGTGTTGGCGGTCCATGCTTTACTTTATATAGCTAGGGTTCTATGTTTCAGGTTGGTGTCATACTTATTTTTCATTTTGTGGATATAATCATTTTCAATGTTTCTATGTACGTTGGATACTCTTTGGTTACTATCTTTGGTTGCCTTATCTGCTAAGGTAAATAGGGTCTTTTCTTGACCTGGAAGTATGAGTTTGTCTCACAAGGTTGCTTCATTAGGAATTGATTTGATATTGTATTGTTTGCCTTTTCATTTTTTACTGTGGCCATTGTTTTCCTTCCCTTCTTTTCATTGTTGGACTCTTGGAGTCCGTTTTTTTCATGCAATGTGATTCATACTCACTTTCAGACTGTTTATGTTCTGTTGGACGATATAATATTATGTACCTATTTGTATTTATATGTCCTGCCTTACTTTGCGCTGGGGTTTCGTTTTGACATAGTGGCATCAGTTTGATGCAATTTATCCCCTGGATGGGGGTTGTTTGTTGTTTTTTCGTTGATTTACATTTTTTATTTCTTTAATTAATTTTTTATTTCATTTATTATTTTTCTTAGCTACCATTGTTTCCCTTCCCTTCTTTTTTTCCTCTTTTTTTGTTTTTCAGCTTTTGGAATATCCAATCATGCAATTGTTTGATGTCTGTTCCATATCATGTATTACATCATGGTTTATTTGCTTTATGGGTTGCTGCTACATGCTTTGTGTTTGAATATGTTTTGTTTTTAATTTGCGGTTCACAATTGTCACATTTGTTTTATTGATGGCTACAGAGCACGCAGCACGGGGTCCCGCAGAAGCCCTGTCACCATGGTTACATCAGGGCCGTAACTAGGGGTGTGCGATAGGGGCACAGGGCACAAAGCTTAAGGGGGCACTGGTAAGTTAATATTTATGGATAAATTGGTTTGGAATTCAGGTACAGGAGGCACCATTTTTCCTTTTTGCCCCTAGCTCTAAAATTTCTAGTTATGGCTCTGGGTTACGTCCACACTCCCGGCATTTGCCTCGCATCTCACTCTGGAGGCATCCAGGAAGTGCTTGGGCGTTTCTATGGCAACCCCCCGTGCTGAGTACTGGGATATGCAGGAGGATTCCATGAGTCAGGCGAGCCCCGGGGACCCTACTTGTGTGGTAGCAAGGGATTGGGTGAGTCACTATCTTGTCATGTATTTATATGTTGCACACTTCACTATGCTAGCTGTTTGTCCCGGAGGATAGGGGAAGAGATCCCCTGAAACGTTGGAAATTACATTTTAACTATTATTTTCACTGTTCTAGCCTGGGAGTGCCTCTTCTTTTATCTGTGTTATATATATAAGTATAAGGTATATTTATATATCTTATACTTCATATAACATATGACAGCTGCAATCACTGATTTGAAAAACCATCTATCATCAAGATGGGGTTTGTTTGTTTGCTATGAGTATATAGAATACAAATTGAATTTTGCTTTATTAACAAAATATTTCCCACAATCTAGTTCATTGTCTTAATCTGGCCCACACGTTAATAGCTTTTGGAATTTAAATTATTAGGAAAACAAAAATAACGGGGTAATAGATTTGCTAATTTATGTTGGAGGAAGCTATACTGGAGGTTTAAACTACAGACTTTTTGTCCTGAAGCATTGGGGTATGAAATGCTTACTTTGTTCTTTTTGGTATAATTATATTTATTTATTTTGTATTAAAATATTACATACTTTTGTTTATATATCTCTTGATTGTTTCCATCAGAAACAGGAGCAATTGATTTTAGATTGAGTTTTTTGCCTTTTGGCTTTAATGATATTTGTATAGGTGTTTACGATTTAGGTCTAATTAGCACAGCATATATAACAGTCTTTATTATCACCCAACATTCTAGCTTGATAAAGTTCTGTGAACGAAACGCATCCCCTTTCTTGGGTATTTTCAACCAAAAAGACGGGACATCTGTTTGTTCGTTCCTGCCATGCAGCACAGTGTACTTTTTATGGAATCCTTTTGTACACCTTTCTAAACGGAGCACTTATTCATTAGCTGCCCTACTGGAAACCGAGCATTCGTTCATCAGCAGCACCACCAATATTGGGGCATTCATCAATTGGCTCGAAACATCTGCAGCTCAAGTCTTTTCCACACAGTGGGATCTTACCATTCATCACCTTCTTCATTAACAACAGTACAGTGTGACCTACAGTAAGTAGTATGAGCTTCTTGTTTATATCTTCACCTTAGCGAGCATACAACTGGATCTTACATCATTTTCCTAAGTGGAATCCCTGATGACATTCAACTACTGGGTTAAACACACTTTTTGGTCAATCTAATATCTTTTTATCAAGCTAATTACACCAAGGTCCCTCCAATATCAAGTGCGTTTATGGTGTATATAATAACTTTCACGGTCACAATCTGACTGATTTTCCAATCATTTAATTCTGTTTGCTGGTATTTACCTCTGATGTGGTGGAACAACTACTATTTTTAAACAGTCAAATCTGTTTCACCATTGGTCTGTTTTTTAGGACCTGATTCTGTGATTAGTTGGTTCATATGTGGTACACATGGTTTAATACATGTGTTTTAACGTTTTTATTATGTATGTGTATATATTTTCATTAAACTGATTTTGAATATCAATCGCTCCTGTTTCTCCATTCAGCCTATCTGTGGTAATTATAATTTTTTTAAATCAGTAAAAAAAATGTTTTTAGCGCTGAAGTATTTCTTTTTTGAAAGTAAGTGTTTATTATATTATAATCGGGCCGGTCCTATTAGGATTGGCATTGATCAGCAGGGAGATAGGTCTGGCCTTATATCCATAATAGGGCTTTATGGACTGAATACTAAAATAACCATAGCGGATAATCCCTGTATCCTAACATCCACTTGAGAGATTGATAGATTGACCCTATCTTAATGTTTCCAGTCTATCCCCATGTAAAATGTTGACTGATCGGAAGTCAGGATCCCTCGGCAGGCTGTACCTCCATCCTTACTGTATATTATTATTATACTAACCTCTCTCACTTGCGGACACAACACTCCCCACTGTCAGAAGCCAGCAGAAGTCTTGCAAATTGGATCTTTGGATCAATCAAACTTGTATTACATCCACGAACATTTACCCATGTGACAACTCCGAAATCACTCACTCAGGAATATTGAACACGTATTTAGTTATGAGGAAGGGGTTCAATTCATGCGGTGCCTAGGAACAACCTGACCTCTACATTCAGCCTGCTCAGTCAAATCATGAAAACGTCAAATCAGGTAAACATTTTCAGATAACAGATTGTCCAATAAAATAGATAAAATTGGATTTTTGTCTATTGTCTACTGATTTGTCAGTTCTGTCATTTGTGTATTCAACTGTGTATTCACCTAATTAAAATGTCTAATACAAAGACATCCCCAGGGGCAGATTGGAAACTTAAAGTGGTCCTGGAAGATAAACATCTGCAAGAGGCCAATCCGCCCCGGACATCCCTAATTACCGGTCTTCCCTAATAAAATACATAGAAAATGTTTGCAAAATGCCACATATTGTATTTACACTTTGTTGTAAAAGCTTATTAATGTTTGTACCCTAATAAATGTAACTAAATAATTCCCCCACTCATTACCATTTTCTACAATCACATGCAATGTATGAACCACTAGCCCATGCCGGGACTCTTTCTTTCTGGTGATGCAAGCAAATTACAACACAAGGGGCAGACCTGTCTGAAAAACAATTCATATTGACATAACATAAATAAGAACTCAAATAGAAGAAACTATTCCACAGATCCAAGTAGGGCCTGATGAACACCAAGGGATAATTTTCCAATCCCTATAATAATGTAATAATAAAAATATAATCAGAAAATGCCGCCATTATGGTACTGCGGTAGAACAGACAAGAAAAGTATTCTGGATCCAGATCTGTCCTGGTAAGTATTTCAACAGCGAGGAGGGTCAGAGCTGGAAAAATATGTGCTTATGTGTAAATTGTAAAGTAAGGGCTGACTTGGGGACGATGTGGAAAAGATGAGGTAGGATCCTCAGAGAATAACTCCGTACGAGCAAGAGAAGAAGGACACACACGTGTCTGAAACGCGTAGGTAAAGGTGTTTACCGGTGTGGAGTCTTCCCCTTATCTCTCGCCTCACGGAGGTATTTTCCTTCCCCTCCGGTTTTCCTACCAGTGAGTTAGGGCCCTTTTACCTGCTGGTTTGGTCCGTGAGGTGTACGTTTCACCTAGAAGGACGATTCACCCCGACACACGAGAGAGGGGGCCTCCCCCGGGTTTAGTATTTTATTGGTTGAAAAATATTTTTATCCTTTTTATTTATTTATTGTCAAAGTTGAAATAAACAAACAAAGATTTTCCATAAGACCGGTGGGACGAAATCTTTATTATATGCATGAGAACAAGAAATCACCATGTGAGTAGGTTATCGGTGAAGTTGGCTCAGGATTTACTTGTTTTAAACTACTGCACGAAGTTGTCCTTTTTTCTCTCTTCCCTCTCTTCGAAACGGACCATTGGCTGAATTCCCTGGAAGGATAACAACGGACCATACGGACAACATATAAGGTCCACATACGTGTTTTGCTATACACCAAGCAGACT
Organism: Limnodynastes dumerilii; assembly: GCA_011038615.1. Taxonomy (NCBI): domain Eukaryota; kingdom Metazoa; phylum Chordata; class Amphibia; order Anura; family Limnodynastidae; genus Limnodynastes; species Limnodynastes dumerilii. The sequence goes on from WWET01006164.1 coordinate 72,343, forward strand.
TCATGTGAGTAGGCATTTTGCTGATTTCCTTGGCTCAATCTTACTGGGAACTGCACAAGGGTTTTTTCTTGTTGGTTCTGTTTTCCATGCACAAGAGAAAAGGACGGGGTATCTTCAAAACCAGGAGCATCAGATCAAGTTATATATAAGAAGTGCACATTACCAACAGAAAATGAGTGAGTAGGAACTTGAAAGTTCACTTGGGCACGATATTTATACAGTGTCACACATTGTTTCCTTTTTTGTCTTCTTTGAGCATCAGAGCAAGAGAAAAGACACATTTTGAAAAATTACTGTGTGGGAAAATCTAAAGAAGAAGGATCATCAGAGAACTCCTTCCTATTATAAATAGGTACTTTTAGGAATCCGTTCTCAACAAATAGGATCAAACAGAATAAGAACTCTTTCTTCGTTTGTGAGCAGTATTTAAGAATTGTTTTTTTGTGTCTGGGAAGATTTTATCGGCTCCAGCGCGGAATTCACCACATTGTATGTTCCATATTGAGCAAGAGAAGTGGCTTCCACTCACTTGTACGGAGTTTAGGATACAGCGGGTTGTAGAAAATATATGGGATGTGGTTCGATTGCGACAATGATACAGACAATGGGCTGGATCCTGATGAACAGCCAACATGGGAATTACGTGCCGCTAACTAAACTAAAGTAACGGCCGGCGGCTTTCCCCCCCTTTACGCATGTCGTATCTCTGCCGGAAAGGTGGAGATAGACATACAAATTAGGGGACGGGGCAGGGGAAGCCCTGTTACGATCAGCTAGGCAGCCGTAAGGCCACCGAGCAGATCGTAAAAGTTAGGGTAGTTAGGCTGGATAAGTGTCCAGATTTACTCCCGACAGTGTGCATTCCCCACTCCGATGGCAGCCATACTGACCTGGTGCGGCCGTAAGGATCCGGCCCAATGATACCACTACCTGCTGAATCTTGGCTGTATCAATGCCGAAATGCTCATGAAATAGAGAATTGGTAACGGTATCTATTTCAAATGTTTCCAATAGCAAGAGGCTGCAGCAGCTGTGGTGGGCTTAGGTTAGGGCTAGGGCTCAAGGGGAAGGTAAGGGTTAGGCTGCAGAAACGGAGGGTTCTGGTTAGGACAGGGATAGGCAAACTGCGTTTCTACAGGTGTTGCAAAACTACAATTCTCATCAAACCTTGTCAGGTACCAGCTATGCTTTTGCAGGTAAAGCATGCTGAGAATCGTAGTTTCGCAACACCTGGAGAGCCACAGTTTGCCTATCCCTGGGTTAGGGGATTGTTAAGGTTAGGATGAAGGGCTTATCTATCACTGTAGGAATTTTCATCGCTCCGGGATTCACAGCACCATCGCTCCCGCTCCCAGCTACCTGTCACCGTAGGAATCGCGCCATTCAACTGTCGCAAGATAGACTGACACAAAACAGACCATTGAAGCCTTAGACCACACCCCAAAGATATGTACCTGGTCCATTGTCATGGATATGAAATCAGAATCATTCCAGAACACAATGTATAACCAGCAAGTTCATTAAAATACAAACTGCTAGGTAGCAAAGAATCTTTATTCAGAAAAGACTGGAGGTGAGAAATAGTCATTTCAGTTAAATCGATTACACTTATTCCAAACAAGAACTGGATGATAGGAAACTGGCAAATTCTGTAGACATTGAAAGACCAATCAAATAAAATAAAAAATGGTGTAAGCCAGTAAAGAATGATTTGTGTTTGCGGCTCTTTGATAGTGTGATACATATGTAGGCAGAAGAAATACACTAAAAGTCTCATATTTTACATTTATGTACATCATATTTTCACATATTTATGTCAATGTTTAGTTCTCCAGGGCTGTAGATTCTGGTCTATACTGCCAAGATAGTTATAAAGAGTTCCATAAGTGAACATGTCACATAATACTCTGGAAAATCTCATGTCCTTGTGATGTATTCAGCTGACAAATCTCTATATTAAACACCAGTCTTACACCGTGCCCTGTCATATTCTCATATCTGAAGCCAGACAGAGTGTCACCAGAACCGACACTATCTTTCATCTTATGACAGTGGCTGTTACTCTGGCACATAGATTCTCTTGTATTTTAATCAGTCTATCTCCAGAAGCAACAGCAGACACTGTAGTAACGCAATACACATAAAATGTGTCCCTGTGTCTCTGCTTTATGCAGCACACATAAAGTATATTCCTATGTCTTTGAAACAGCATTTAGGGGTTAATTTGCTATTGCATTAAAAAGTCAATTTGCTGTTTTTTTTGCACCCTATACACCAAGTAGCATCAATGTGTTTGTTAAAAAAAAAAAAGCTAGACATCCAGAACCAGAAGCTATTTTATCACTACAGTAAACAGCAATAATAAATTCAACTTAACGTGTTACAGACCAGACTGCAAACCTGTCATGTGATGTAAAAACAAAATTCTTTTTCTTTTGTAGCTGTCTGTATAGAAGGAAATTGTGAATAAAAAATGGTCCACTGGGGCTAGATAGTTTGAAGGGTGTTTAACTACATTGTAGAACACGCATTGAATGTGCATTGTTAATCAAATGGCTTAGATGTGGTAACGACTATTTAATTTAATTCCATTTTGGGAAAAAAAAGAAACAATGGTCCAAACAGCCATGCTCACATGTGTTTTATTTCATTTTATCATAAATTATCAGTATCCTAGTTAGATCCTTGAATGATCAGATCCTTCAATAAATGTTCTCCTAATCAGGCACCACCTGCTGATAACATTTAAATCTGTAATCAAAGGCTCAATATCTTGATCAGACCCCGTTCCTCCTGCCACCGGCATCATCAAAAGGTTATACATAAATTGTCATTCTGTTAGATGTGGGGCGTCTGTATCACTGACCTCTGATGTACCAGTGTACTTGGGTTTGTTTAAAAAATATATATATATTTATATACTTTTTAGGATGTTGTTATATTTGTCATTTTTATATATTTATATATAAAGGACCACACAGTTTCCACAGCACTATATGTAACAACAAAAGAGTATTTTGCTGAGTGTAATTGTTGATATTAATAAATTGTATTTTATATTGATTAACCATATCCATTGTTTAAGATACTGATTTTTATTAGGTTGTAGTCTGTAAATTGTTTGGAAAAAAATATAAGTTACTTATACCCCGTTCACACTGAGCCAAAAACCCGGGACTTTGCCGGGGCAAGACCGAAAATCCCGGGTCTAGGCTCAGTGGGAACGGTCACACCCGCGTCGACCCGGGTAGAG
>WWET01006165.1:544-21879 GCA_011038615.1 Limnodynastes dumerilii
GGTAACAGCAAGAATTGGAGAGAAAGAGAGTTGGAAGTTAGTTGGAGTATAGTTAAAATATAGTGCTAAAAAAACGGAACATGAAGTGAGGATAATGTATACTGAATCACATGGTAGAAGTGCAGAGAATTTTAGGGAATTTTAAAGAAATTAAAGCTAATGGGAGGAGTTTTAGAACAGGAAGGCGGTGATTCTTTGCAGAGTGAGGTGCTTGTCCTGGTGAGCCTTCATTTCTATGCCTAGTAGGGGGGCCCCATATATCTACTGGCAATAACAACATGAATGGATGTCTCATAATGGCTTGACCTCATATGAAGATTGTGAAACTCATCAAGTATTTTACTGTTTTTTGGAGTTGCTTGGAAGATACATTTTTAAGGAAATTTTTTAAAGTATTTATATTATGTGCCATATGATGTAATAAATATTTACCTTTGGGAGGAAAGAAAAAGCAGTCCATACCATTTTTAAAAAGATACTTTTTATTGGTGATTGTAACAAGAGGAGAAGGAGAAGTTCAGAGAGACCACCAGAGGAAAAGATATACTTCATGTTGAAAACAAGAAACAAATCTTGTGAGTTATAGCAATCATTTTTGGTAAAGGATAAGCTGAACATATTACACTATTTTTGTCTCCGCATCTTCCTTTTCATATTGTGGGAGAGTATCCTGGAGAGGTGGGTGTGTGCTCTGATGATACTGATAAAGCCCCCTCAGTTGGGCATCCATCGGTGCCAAGGGCATGTGCCCGACATATCTCTCTCTCTCTCTCTCCCTCTCCCTCAAGACATATCACACTATTTTGATTTTTCTTTCACCTGCATATACCACCGGTGGACACTGGGGGAGCTGAGCTCTCTCCTCCTCTGTCTAGGAGGCTGGAGACACCCGTAAACCAGCTCTCCCGGAAGAAGCAGCATGTGAAACGCGCTTTGGAGAGATTGTCCACTAGGGACCCACAGTGCGCTTGGAACCCTGCTCTGAATATCCCCATCTTGCCCAGCAGATGTGCCTGACTAGTGCTTTTTTGTAAGAAATAAAGTGCCGGAATTCATATCAACGCGCATCCACACGACCAATCACAAGCCAAACAGTGCCATCACAACCAGTGCGGACAAAGTACGCATGTATCGGAATCGACATACAAACAGCCTGCATGCACCATTTTAATGATTTTGCCGCCATAACTTTTAAAACTTTTAAAACTTGGAAAATTCATTGAAAAAAGGTGTTGGAACTCCGTTCATTTGGTGCATTCTATGTGCAGACTCACAAGTAACTCTAAGTGCATGAAGGGTGAGATATGGCATGGAAATGTGAAGCCCGGACATAAGGCTGGTGGTGGGAACCAGGGATAGCCCTTCACTGGTTTAGATTAAGAAAGTGTCTGGCTACTATACTGAGAAGATTTCAGGAAACTACAGTGTGGATGAACATTTTACCACTGATCCTTGGCTGTATATATCAATATTGATTATATGATTATATTTAGCTTGTTTTCTCTTGAATGTTTCCTAATGTTGCTTCTCTTTAACATGTCATGATTGGGCCCCCTGCACTCTCCGCTGTCAGTAGGAAATCTGGACACTTACGTGACCTAGTCGTAACGGGTCTTCCCCGACCCAGACCCCTCATTTACATGGCTATCGTAACTGAAAGACTTCATTCTGGATCCGGTCCTATATCATTAAAACTTTATTTTTTGGGAATGTTTGATTTATTTTAAGTGAGACATTGTGCACCATAGTAAGCAGCTACTGGAATCCCGCCTGTGGGGTTCACCATTCTTGTTTTACTGTGTTTTAACTATACAGGGGCCAGTGTGTGTTTTATCTATATAGCGGGCAGTGTGTGTTTTAGCTATATAATGAGGCACTATATGTATTATTACAGATACGGGGCACGTAATGTATGTGGCGGCATGCCATTAACACTTGGCATGCTGCTGCTTATGTTACTAAGAGGCATAGCATGCCCTGCAGTACATGAGCATGCTGTGCTTTCTAGTACTATGTGCTGCAGCATGCTAAAGGTTAAGTGCATGATGCGGCTGGGTTTTTAAATGTTATATTTTTTAAATGAAACAGAATTTAAAAAAAATTATGTAATAAGGGCCACGAAGTGTGGTGAATTTAAGGGGTTCATTCGCCGTGATTAAAGATTAATCATGGTGAATAAACCCTTAAAAAATTGCTACACATCACAAGAGTTTGAAATTGACAGGGGAACTCTCCCCTTTGTAAATCCATAAAAATCTTACAATTTCACAACAATTGGCATCAAACTGCGGCAATGCGCCACATTGTTAACTCGCCGCTTAGTAAATCTAGCCCATAGTGTGCTTTGGCCATATTATTTAATGGTAACAAACAGGCTCAATCCTGGTATTGTTAAAAAATGTATTATTGTGACATTAACTTCAGGGGCTGGCTGGCAAATTTTGGCCTGGATGGCAAACCCACATCAGTGGCCCATAAGTAACGGCCCATTGTTAAAGGGACATTTTTCAGTATAAATCTATATACATACACACACATTATTATACATTATGTTTTTTTCCCTTATGCACCCCCCTTTTCTATTAGTGTGTTAGTTGTGTGTGTATATATATATATATATATATATATATATATATTTATTTATTTATTTATTTATTTATTATATAGATTTATCTTTTATATGGATTATAATTTTTTTTCTTTTGTACAGACACCTTTATGTTAGAGTAAGTAAGTAAAAGGTGAAACCGAACTGATCTTAATACCACAGGGGTAGATCAAGAAAAGTCTTTTGAATAATTTTATTTAAATAATGACCATATAACCTATACCAGTGATTCCCAAACTTTGTGCCACGGCTCCCAATAGAATTTCCTATTGTATTCTATTGTATTTTTGTCTTAGGTGTGCCTTGAAAAAAAATATGGAGACCCTAAGGGTGCCTCGAACTGAGAAAGTTAGGGAACCACTGCCTTAGGGGTTATGTATGTTATGTTAAAAAATAAAAAAACAAGTAGCAAAGAGTTAAAGATTTACATTTACTTACCTTGAGAAGAGAGACAGGACCGCTGCAGCTTCACTTCAAACTTTACAGGCGCGCAATCTGGAAGAATGCAAGTCCCACGGTGGCCGAGACTTCAGAGAGGCTGCAGGAACAGGGAAGGTATTTACATGAGGGCTGGCTGGTTGCTAGGATACAAGCCAGCCCTCATGTAAACTGCTGTGGCTGGCACTTAGTCTGACTAAGTCAGAGGTGTAGCTAGCTGCCATGGTTCCCGGAGCACGGATATGTTGTAGCGCCCCAGTACTGTATTTGGGGCCTGGCCAACATTGGTGGGGGTTGCATTTGAAGGGAGAAAAAGAGGAAATTCCTAAATTGGCGAGAGAGTCCATTCTATTGTATTAATCATAAATACAATACCTAAAGAAAGTGAGGTGCTATAGTTGAAATTGACTCAAAACAATGCGTTAACAGTTGCTTGTAATATTTACATTTTTTAAGTCTTAGTTTTTGAAACAATCAAAACTTTACAAATATAAACAGATCTTAGTTCACATTTTAATGAAAATGTGACTGCCCGTCTGCAAGGTTACGTCATTTAGATAGGTCCCTACACTTAAAAATAAGCTTCTCTAACACGGTAGTTACCTCACTCTTTAGCAATTGCCTAAAGATTAGAAATGATTGATGGCAGACCCAGCAACCTTTTGATACAACACAATCTACGTAACACAATCTATGTACCAAAATAAGAAATATAATTTACCGTCCCTCTCTCAGTGATAAGCTGCAAAGAAATGATTGGTTCGCCAACAGTACTCTGTTATTTCACCTGGAACACAGGGGCAGGCTAGATGGGGGTTTCCAAAGAGCGAAATAAAATATATCTGTAATAATAATAATAACTAAAAAACACCCCCTCAATTCTCTGCATCATCTCCCCCTCCCCAATCATCATATTTTCATTCTCCTCATCACCACCCCTCTCTTCCCTTTATCATTTCTCTATCCTCTCATCATCACCCCCTCCCCATTCATCATCTCCCCATTCTCCTCATAACCTCCCCCACCCCTTTATCATTTCTCTATCCCCTCATCATTCACTTTATCATCTCCCCCTCCCCATTCATCACCACCCCCTCCTTGTCCCCTTTATCATTTCTCTACCCCCTCATCATTCATAGTCTCCCCATTCATCAGCTCCACCTACCTCTCCCCTATATCATTTCTCTATCCCTTCATCATCAGCCCCCTCCCCATTCATCACATGGGGAGAGGGAGACAATGAATGTAGAGGGGGATGATGAAGGGGATAGAAAAATGATAAAGCAAATTGGAAGGGAAAGATGGTGATAATGGGGAGATGATGAGGTGATACAGAAATCATTTTCATCACCTCTCCCCTTTATCATTTTTTATACACTTCAACATTTTCCACTCCTCTTCATCTGCCCCCCTCCCCATAATACCCCCCCTGCAACCACCACCACCATTCTCTTTTTCTCATTATCCCTTCATCTTTTCTTCCCTTGTTCATCCCCCTCCTGTGTTGCCTCCCCCCCTTCATCTCAGCAATGCTATTATTTATTGTATTTTTTTAATTAGTATGCAGAGATAGAGACTGGCTAAATACTTACCTGCACTGTTCTTCTTCTCCCTGCTGCGGCTCTTCTATCCATCCCTGTTATCACGGCCTGGGTGGTATCGGAATCAGCTGTGGGTTGGAGAGAGGGCGGAGTCGGGGTTTCGAAGATGAAACAGGGAGCCCTCAGATAATGCTTGCGCATATGGGGGTCACGTAGAACCGCCGGACTGGACTGCAGGACTGGACTGCCGGACTGGACTGCAGGACTGGACTGCCGGACTGGACTACCGGACTGGACTGCAGAACTGGACTGCAGGACTGGACTGCCGGACTGGACTACCGGACTGGACTGCAGGACTGAACAGCCGGACTGGACTGCCGGGCTGGACTGCCGGACTGGATTGCAGGCAAGACTGGATTGCAGGTAAGACTGGATTGTAGGCAAGACTGGATTGCAGGCAGGACTGGATTGCAGGCAGGACTGGATTGCAGGCAAGACTGGATAGTATGCAGCAATGAGAGAACCAGGCTCCTTCTGTGACAAAGTAGATCTGGCACAGAAGGGAGCTCTGGCAGGGTTTAAATAGCCCGCTCCTGTACCTGATTGGCTGCGGGGATCACGTGCGTCTGCCCGTCGATTCTGATTGGTCCCCTGCCGTCATGTGCCGCAAAGTGTCATGGCGGCGCCCACGAGACGGAGCTCCCGCTCACAGGACTGCCGCACGCCGACCACGTCTGGACCTGGGACCGGAGGAGCGTGCCTGCACTGGTAAGTCCGGCGGTGTCTGCCGCCGATTGTGACATCACCCCCTCCCTTAAGGGTGGCCCCTGGACACCCAAGCTTGGCTTTGAAAGGATATTTGTCCAAGAATTTCTTGATGAGTCTTGGAGATTTAATATCAGATGCACGAGTCCAAGAACGCTCTTCAGGACCATATCCTTTCCAATCGACCAGGAACTGGAGATGACCATGTCGTATTCGGGCATCAATGATTTCTTTGACCTCAAACTCATTATCTGCAGATCCAACTACCTTAGGAGGCCTCTTGATAGGTGTATAGAACTTGTTAATAACTAGCGGTTTGAGAAGAGAGATATGAAATACATTCGGTACTCGGAGATAAGATGGAAGGTCCAGTTGGTACGCCACAGGATTAACAACTTTGGATATCTTGAAGGGTCCAATGTATCATGGTGCGAATTTCATTGTGGGTACCCTGAGTCGAAGATTTTTGGAGGATAACCACACCTTATCTCCTGGACGTAAGAGAGGAACAGCCCGTCTTTTGCGATCCGCTTGTGCCTTGTAACGACTAGATGTTTTCAATAGTGAAGTTCTAACCTTTCTCCAAGATTCAGAGAACCTTTTGAGGAGAACTTCTGATGCTGGAACCTATGAGACAGGAAGTACAGAAAACGGTGGAATTCTAGGATGTTGCCCGAACACGACTTTGAACGGAGTGGTATCTAGAGACTCATGATAGTGATAATTATGAGCAAATTCTGCCCAAGGTAGAGGTTGAACCCAGTTATCCTGGGAGGAAGATACGTAAAGGCGAATGAAGGTCTCGAGATCTTGGGTGACTCTCTCTGTCTGCCCGTTGGTCTGAGGATGGTAGGCTGATGAAAATTTTAGCTTAACTCCGACACTAGCACATAACGATCTCCAGAATCTTGCCGTGAATTGCACTCCCCGATCAGAAACTATCTCTTCAGGACAGCCGTGTAACCGGAATATATGTTGCACGAAGAGTTTAGCTAGCATTGGTGCGGAGGGAAGACCTCGGAGAGGAACGAAATGGGCCATCTTGGAGAACCTATCCACTATTACCCAGATGGTGTTGAATTTATCGCATAGTGGAAGGTCCGTCACAAACTCCATTGAGATGCAAGACCAAGGGGTCTTTGGAACAGGAAGAGGCTGAAGAGGTCCTAGAGGTAGTTTACGGGGAACTTTATGCTGAGCACAGGTTGGACAGGCAGCAATGAACTCGGTGGTATCCTGATGAAGAGTTGGCCACCAATACGAGTGGGCGAGGAGCGCAATAGTTCTTTTGACTCCGGTATGACCTGAAAACTTAGAAGCGTGGGCCCATAGTAAGATTTTCCGACGGAGAGACTGAGGGACAAAAGTTTTCCCAGGCAGTGGAGGCTTGACAAGTTGTGTGGTTGCCATCTGAATAGGTTTTAATATTAGTTGTTCCTTCCCTATCTCGGTCTCGGAGGTTGAGAAGGAGCGGGATAGAGCGTCTGCTTTCCGATTCTGGGATCCTGGGGTGAACTGCAGGGAGAAGCGGGGGTTGAGGCAACGAGCGGTCTGGAGATACAAGAGGTTCTTGTGGTCGGTTCAAAATGGTAAATGGATGGGCTGCTCCTTCCAGCAGGTACCGCCATTCCTCAAGTGCGAGCTTCATGGCCAAAAGTTCCTTTTCACCGATTGGGTAGTTTCTTTCGGCGGGTTGAAACTTCCAAGAGAAATAGGCGCAGGGATGGATCTGTCCATCCGAGAAACGTTGGGACAGGATAGCTCCTACTCCCTCAGATGAGGCGTCCACCTTCACTATGAAGGGTAGAGCGAGATCAGGCTGACGCAGAACTGGAGCTGTGGCGAACGCTTCTTTAAGCTGGAGGAAGGCTGTGGTGCTCTTCAATGGCCACTTGGAGGGATTTGACCCCTTCTTGGTTAAGGAGGTAATGGGTGCCAGAATGGTGGAGTAGCTACGAATGAATCTCCAATAGAAATTGGCAAATCCTATAAAGCGTTGGATACCCCTGGTGGTCGTAGGTTGGGGCCATTCCAAGACCGCTTGCACTTTGGCGGGATCCATACGGAGCTCTGAACCGGACAAGATGAATCCAAGGAAAGCTACCTCCTTGACCTCAAAGAGGCATTTTTCTAACTTGGCATATAAATGATGATGACGTAGACGGGACAACACTTCCTTGACTTGGAGAAGATGATCTTCTAGAGACTGAGAGAAAATCAAGATGTCGTCTAGGTATACTACGACTGATTTGTTCAGGAGATCCCTAAAGATCTCATTGACGAAACTCTGGAATACGGCTGGAGCATTGTTAAGCCCAAAGGGCATTACCAGATATTCGTAGTGTCCGTCCCGGGTGTTGAAAGCTTTTTTCCATTCATCTCCGGAACGGATTCTAATGAGGTTGTATGCCCCCCGTAGGTCTAGTTTGGTAAACACTTGAGCTCCACGAATTCTGTCGAACATCTCCGGAACAAGAGGTAGAGGATACTTGTTCTTCACTGTGATGTTGTTGAGACCCCTGTAATCAATCCAAGGGCGAAGGCTCCCATCCTTCTTTTTAACAAAAAAGAAACCGGCCCCAGCGGGAGAGGTGGAGGGACGAATAAAGCCACGTTGAAGATTCTCAGAGATGTATTTGGACATGGCTTGAGTCTCGCGGATCGCCAATGGCTAAGTTTTGCCGCGTGGAGGATTTGACCCTGGAATTAAGTCAATTGGGCAGTCCCATGGACGATGGGGAGGCAACTTATCGGCAGCTCTAGGAGAGAAGACATCTGCCAATTCCCGGTACGGTTCTGGAAGTTCAATATCTGCAGATTGATTCACTACCCAAAGGGGAGACACCTTGGCAAGACAGCCCTGGAAACATTCGGGGCCCAGCTGAGAACCTCAGATGTTACCCAATCCACATGGGGGTTGTAAGTTTGAAGCCAGGGTAGTCCGAGAATAATGGAAGAGGTAGCTTCAGGGAGTACAAGGAATTGAGTAGTCTCGGAATGAAATGCTCCAACCCGAAGGGTAAGAGGTAGAGTACGGAGAGTGATGGATCCCCCCGGTATACGGCTGCCGTCCACTGCCGTAAGGTAAGTAGGAGCTGAAAGTGATTCTGTGGGTATTCGGTATTTCTCCACAAAGTGTTTAGTAATGAAATTCTCCGCCGCTCCTGAGTCCAGCAGAGCGGAACATTCGAAGTGATGATTCTCATTGACCACGGTTAGAGGAATCAGACAGTCACGATGGGTCGAGGAGCGGACTGGGACTCCTGGATTGACCTCCTCGACATAAATCAGGAGCGGGCGTTTCCCGGGCGCTTGGCACATTGCAAACGGGTATGCCCAGGTTCCCCGCAGTAACGGGGCGGAGGATGAGCAGTTGTTTTGGGGTTCGTGATCTTTCGCCGTTCGACTCGATGTTCCTGTTGGTGAATGTCAATTCGGACGCACGTGGAAATCAATGAATCCAGAGTAGTAGGCGTGACACAAGATAACAGTCCGTCTTTAATGCGGTCTGACAGACCTTCCTGGTAAATAGACATCAACGCCTCCTCATCCCATGAAAGCTTCGATGCCAGGGTGCGGAATTGGATGGTGTAGTCCCCAACTGATAGATCCCTCTGGTGAAGTCGGAGAATGTCGGATGCGGCAGATGCAGTACGTCCAGGTTCATCGAAAATAGTCCGGAAAGTTTTCAGAAAGTTAGTGAGTGAAGATAGGATAGGACTTGACTTCTCCAATAGTGGTGAAACCCATGCCAAGGCTTTCCCCGATAGCAGAGAGATGATGTAAGCTATCCGTGCCCGGTCAGTGGGGAAGTTGTCCGGCTGGAGTTCAAACAGTAGTTTGCATTGGTTCAGGAAACCACGACACTGGGCTGGATCTCCGGAAAATTTGGCTGGAGTAGACAAAGGGATTCTGGAACCCACGGATACTGGGCCGGATATAAAAGCTGATGCTTGACCTTGGGCCATCATGACTTGTTGTACGGCTCCCATCTGATTCGTCAACTGCTGCAGGCAGGTCACTACTTGAGAGAGAGCTGCCTCTTGTATCTGAACTCTGTCCTGGAGACTGAACTCGGCAGCGGGTCCTGGAGGGTTTTGCCCGGACGGATCCATATGGCCAGATATAACTATCACGGTCTGGGTGGTATCGGAATCAGCTGTGGGTTGGAGAGAGGGCGGAGTCGGGGTTTCAAAGATGAAACAGGGAGCCCTCAGATAATGCTTGTGTATATGGGTGGGTCATGTAGAACCGCCGGACTGGACTGCAGGACTGGACTGCCGGGCTGGACTGCAGGACTGGACTGCCGGACTGGACTACCGGACTGGACTGCAGAACTGGACTGCCGGACTGGACTGCAGGACTGGACTGCCGGACTGGACCGCCGGGCTGGACTGCCGGACTGGATTGCAGGCAAGGCTGGATAGTATGCAGCAACGAGAGAACCAGGCTCCTTCTGTGACAAAGTAGATCTGACACAGAAGGGAGCTCTGGCAGGGTTTAAATAGCCCGCTCCTGTACCTGATTGGCTGCGGGGATCACATGCGTCTGCCCGTCGATTCTGATTGGTCCCCCGCCGTCATGCGCCGCAAAGTGTCATGGCGGCGCCCACGAGACGGAGATCCCGCTCACAGGACCGCCGCACGCCGACCACGTCTGGACCTGGGACCGGAGGAGCGTGCCTGCACTGGTAAGTCCGGCGGCGTCTGCCGCCGATTGTGACACCTGTGACGTCATGACGTCCCGGCCACAGCTGTTTACATGAGGGCTGCCTGGTTGCTAGGATACCAGCTAGCCCTCATGTAAACCGCTGCGCCCGGGACTTAGACTTAAACACCACAGTATAAAAAATCTACCAAATTTATTAAAACATACAAATAAAAAACAAGTTAAATGACGCTCAGCAAGCACATATGCACAGCAAATTACAGCACAACTAATTACCAAATAGTATATTCTGCAGGATAGATGGTAAATGGAAAAGTTCTATACAATATAGGGTAAAGAGTGCACTCTGAAGGTTCAGGATGTTGGTTAAAAGGTTGGAGCTCTGTTATTAAGAATAACGGATAATAAGATGGAATGAGGAAACAAATATCTCCGAATTGGTTATATAGCCGCACTGATTTAGAAACAGATTTGGTGAACATAAACAATGTAGCAGAGTAATGCCTCTCAGTTCAAGACTCCGTTAATGTGACAGCCTTTTAAAGAATGCAGATGGTTATGAATGGGGAGTAGCACTCTGCACAGTATCCGTTAGTTATCTGCTGACATATGGTAGATGGTAGAATAACTGACAAGTCTCAAGTGAGACCAGCACTCACGTATCGCCGGCCCTTCTGGGTTCCGTCATACTCCGGGCGAGCGGCACGCTCCCCGCTATAGCCGTGCAGCTTCAGGTAGTCAGTAGTGCTCCGCTTCTCTTTAGAACTGTAGTCGCGGCTGGAGGTATTGGGACTCAGCTGGCTGTCAAATCTCCCGGCTGTGAGGCATAAAACTTGCTCCGGCTCCCAAATTCATAAGTGTCCAAATCACCAACACTCGGACACTAGAGAAGATGTAACAATTGCAATGCTGTGCAAAAAGGCTTAGTGGCGTCCGACCTAGACGCGTTTCTCCGTGGTGACACACGGTTTCATCAGTAGGAGCAAGTTTTATGCCTCACAGCCGGGATATTTGACAGCCAGCTGAGTCCCAATACCTCCAGCCGCGACTACAGTTCTAAAGAGAGGCGGAGCACTACTGACTACCTGAAGCTGCACGGTTATAGCGGGGAGCGTGACGCTCGCCTGGAGTGTGACGGAACCCAGAAGGGCCGGCGATACGTGAGTGCTGGTCTCACTTGAGATCCGTCAGTTATTCTACCATCTACCATATGTCTGCAGATAACTAACGGATACCGTGGAGAGTGCTACTCCCCATCCATAACCATCTGCATTCTTTAAAAAGGCTGTCACATTAACGAAGTCTTGAACTGAGAGGCATTACTCTGCTACATTGTTTATGTTTGTAAAATCTATTTCTAAATCAGTGCGGCTATATAACCAATTCGGAGATATTTGTTTCCTCATTCCATCTTATTATCCGTTATTTTTAATAACAGAGCTCCAACCTTTCAACCAACATCCTGAACCTTCAGAGTGCACTCTTTACCCTATATTGTATAGAACTTTTCCATTTACCATCTATCCTGCAGTATATACTATTTGGTAATTAGTTGTGCTGTAATTTGCTGTGCATATGTGCTTGCTGAGCGTCATTTAACTTGTTTTTTTATTTGTATGTTTTAATAAATTTGGTAGATTTTTTATACTGTGGTGTTTATTTTTATGCAAATCCTACCATCAATATTCCCTTTTTATCAACAAAAATTTAGATGTTTTGTAATGGTGTTGGAGAGGAGAGCACTCAGTAACCTGTCTCCTTCTCTATACTTATGACTGCTCTCCTGCTCTCGTGTCTACTCTAGTGGAGGCTTGTGCAGTAGGAGGTGTCAGATGACATCACCTTCCTGTTTGTCTGCTACACTGCCCGGGTGGGACCTGTTCCCTCTGTTCTTGTTGGAGTCAGTCACAAAACTGCACAGACATGCAGCTCACAGCCTCCTCACACAGTTAACCCTTTGCATACAGCCTAAACCTGCAGATCAGACAAGCTGCTGCTTTACCACATCCCTGCTGTACTGTGAGTTCCTTACTGTTGCAGAACCACCATCTCTACTGCTAAATGCTTTAACCCCTTGTGTACCAACACTGCATACCCTTTTATTACTTGCTGTCTCTACAAATAAACCTAACCTGGTTAAGTGCATATGTGTGGACTACAATCCATATCCAACATCTGCTGTCAGCTAGAGCACCACAAGACTCTGCCAATAAATGGAAATTTGAAAAAAAATGTTTTGTTATTTTTAGATACTGATGATCCTTTGGCCCTGGACCCCCTTGAGGAGCCTTATGAGCCAATCAACATGAACATAGAAGAAGACAGTAAGGAGAAGGATTCAGGTGAACTTGTCACTCCCAGTACTTCAGCGACTGGTATATGTGCCCCGCCTTCTGTGGCTTGTCGTTCAGTTGCTTCAGATCCTGCCATTCCTTTGGCCTGCACTGTAGCACAGACCTCTTCACAGCCCTCCGTGGATGACCCTATAGCCGAAATCGGACGGGTTTTTGGGGAAGTCACATCTGGCCAGTGCTCCGCGGAGTATCTAAACATCATTATGGAGAGGATCTATGCAGGTGGAGTTGAAGAACAGGCAGCTGGAGAAGCTGAAGAATTTGTACTGGTACATTTCCACCCATTCTGACAATGCCAGGATATGGGTGCCTTCTCTGTCTGGACCTGAGCATCCTTCTGCTGTGCAAACAACACCTAAATTAAAAATAAAACAATATAAACACCAAAACACAAAACCAAAATAAAGCTGCCAAAAACATTTTAAACAAATACAAAACACAAACAATTTTTTTTTAATGTTCCAAAAACAAACAAACCTTACTGTTACCAGTTAAAAATGTTGCACAAAATGACAGAGCAAAAGAAAATTAAATAAATGAGACTTTAATTTTCTCATTTAAACCCAACAAATCCATTCATTAGAAACACGCAGCAGATGTGGGCTGAACAAACAAAGACAAGACGCATAGGCTCTCAGCAAACCATACGGAGATCAACTTAAGACTGGTAGAAGGCTACCTTATCCTTTTCTGTGCATATGGTTGCTTCACAAGGCAGTCTTATTGCGAATCAGTCCTAACTCTCGAGGAACGCTCATACTGTGCGTTAGTATCTCATGTGCTGCTCATTTGTATTAAGAGTCTTGCCCTCTAGCCACCCATGCAGCACCAAAGCTTTAAATCAGGCCTAAATTGGCGTCCGTATCTGAATCATTCCGCCTTGGTTTCCATGCAAATTTTTAATGCACATAGAGATTGAGAACTTTCTTAGTTGTGAATCAGGACCAAAGGGCCTGATCCTGAGCTATGCTCATGGAACGCTAATGTACGTAGCGTATTTATGCCGGCGTACCTCTGATGCACTCCGCTTGGCACTCCCCTTGGTCGTAATTACTTTTGCCTTCTTATGCTCAGCAAAACCTACCCCAACTTTTCTGAGCGTAACCGTAAGCTCATTGCGTAGTTACGATGCTTAGCACGCCCATACTGTACGATTTAAATGCCTCACAAGGCCCTCGATTCATAATTATGGAGATCGTATGCCTGGCCCGCCCCCACGAGCGTAAATACGAAGCTGTTAGAGATCAAGGCCCATATGCTCAGTTTCTCAGACCATAACATGATCTGCCCCGCGCACGGCCACCGTAAAAACGCAAGTGGACGTAGGTCTGGATCTGGCCCACAAGTCTCTTAAACATTTTAGTCAAATATAAAACAACAATAGTACCCAGCGCTTACTTTAGGCATAATTTATAAAGAGGCTAATAGGTGTAAGGTGTAATGACCAATTAGCATTTCCCTATCTAACACTCTCTGTTCAGTGTAGAACAACAGAGGAACACAATAATAGCAAAACACAACAATTACGGAAGGTGACAGATTGACAGTAAACTCTCTCTATGGGAGGCAAATCAATCCATGCCCTTTGTGGAAAATCTGTAGCCAAATGGATGTGGGTAAAGTGTATACATAGCCAGGTCAATTTATGTAAAATGTCACTGGAGTATTCATGGCCTATGTCCAAACCACGGCACTTACCACATCAGAGGTCAACTTTATTCTGCCCTTTCTGGTTGTGCCCGTGTTTCCCCTCATGGTCCGTGGAGGTGCCATTTCCAGCATGTGGCAACCTCCTGTCCAGCCTTGCCATGCTCCCAGGAGTTGTATTTTGGCACTTGCAGGTGGTGTTCTCCAGAACATGGGCACCGCCATCTTGGAAACCTAACAGGATCTGAGTCAGTCAATCATATCCTGCCTTCAGCGATGACATGAATCACCAATCCCTGTCTGGGGCCCACTATTTAAACCCAGAGCACTGTTCAACCAGTGCCAGAACAACTGGTGCTTTCATGTTTTCTGGCTCCAGTGGATCACCAGTGTCTCTTTCCAGGGAGCATTCATGGCAGTAATCTGTGTCCAGCAACACTGCCATAAACCAGTAACAGACTATACGTCTATCTGTAAAATAAAACGCAAAAATGTCCATTACACATACTTGCACAAATACATGATAAGCCACCAGCCACCGTCAAGGTTCCAAGTCTAGTTCAGTCCAGTCCGGTTTCAAATCCAAGTCTAGTACAGCCTGGTTCCAAGTCCAGTCCGGGCTGGTTCCAAGTCCAGTCTGGGCTGGTTCCAAGTCTAGTCCAGTCCAGTTTGATTCCAAGTCTAGTCCAGTCCAGTCTGGTTCCAAGTCTAGTGTCACGGTCTACGGCGGCAAGTGCCACACTTACCCTGTCAGATGTCTTCTGGCAGCAGTCTTCTCCCTGCGGTGCTGCAGTTTTGGATTTCAGAGCCTGTCACTGTGCAGTGACAGTCTCCTATACTTACCCTGTCACAGGCCATCTAGTAGCAGCTTCCTCACTCTGCAGCCCTCCAGAAGTTCCTGTGAAAGTCTCCATTATCACATGTGTGTTTGTGTCTGGGATTAGGCATTTGCATCATTGCCTCTCTGGTGCATGGGCGTTGCCATCTTGCCTCCTGTCAGGTGATTCCCAGCAACCACCCAGGTGCTCCTCTGTACCCACAAGATTCCTCCAGCCAATCTGTGCACTGGGTGGACTATTTAAAAGCCAGCTATCCTAGTCCAGTTCCAGTCTACTATCCAGGTACACCCTGCCATCCTGGTCCTGCCGTGGTCAGGTCCAGTAGCCTTGTGGCCCAGCTAGCACGCCAGTCCGGCGCTCCCCAGCACGCCAGTCCGGCGCACCCCAGCACTCCAGTCTTGCCTTGCCCTGCCGGAGACCTGATCCAGCCCTGCCTTGCCTTGCCGGAGTCCTGCCTGTGGTTCACTCCCGCATCCAGTCCTGCCTTGCCAAGTCCTGGTTCACTCCAGCACTCAGTCCTGCCTTGCCAAGTCCTGGTTCACTCCAGCACTCAGTCCTGCCTTGCCAAGTCCTGGTTCACTCCAGCACTCAGTCCTGCCTTGCCAAGTCCTGGTTCACTCCAGCACTCAGTCCTGCCTTGCCAAGTCCTGGTTCACTCCAGCACTCAGTCCTGCCTTGCCAAGTCCTGGTTCACTCCAGCACTCAGTCCTGCCTTGCCAAGTCCTGGTTCACTCCAGCACTCAGTCCTGCCTTGCCAAGTCCTGGTTCACTCCAGCACTCAGTCCTGCCTTGCCAAGTCCTGGTTCACTCCAGCACTCAGTCCTGCCTTGCCAAGTCCTGGTTCACTCCAGCACTCAGTCCTGCCTTGCCAAGTCCTGGTTCACTCCAGCACTCAGTCCTGCCTTGCCAAGTCCTGGTTCACTCCAGCACTCAGTCCTGCCTTGCCAAGTCCTGGTTCACTCCAGCACTCAGTCCTGCCTTGCCAAGTCCTGGTTCACTCCAGCACTCAGTCCTGCCTTGCCAAGTCCTGGTTCACTCCAGCACTCAGTCCTGCCTTGCCAAGTCCTGGTTCACTCCAGCACTCAGTCCTGCCTTGCCAAGTCCTGGTACAGTCAACCTCAACCTTACAGTCTACCAAACCCGGATTCTTCTCGGCCAATCAACTTCAATCTTACCGTTTACCAACCCGGACTCTTATCCTCACTATTGCTCATCCATTCCCCTTGGTCCCTCTCCTTAAATCCAAAGACTGTTCATTGTTTTTCCCTTGTTCCTGTTTTGTGCAACCAGTCCTATTAAAGTCAATAATTTATTCACTTCACTCCTGCTCATCTGTTGCTTCCCTGGACACCCGGGGCAGGTCCCAACATTCCTCGCAGTTCGTGAGATCTAGTCCAGTCTGGTTCCAAGTCCAAGCCCAGTCCAGTCTGCTTCCATTCCTGTCTAGTCCAGTCGAACTCAGTCCGATCTAGTCTGGTCCAATCAAGTTCCTATCGCACACCATCTAGTCCATGAGCATTAGGCCTCCCTTCTGCTATTCTACTGAATACCCAGCACGGATACCCAATCTGGTCCTTCCATGACAGCCTGTCAGTTAAACCATTGTAGTGTAGCAAGAGAAAAGTAATCTGGTGTCTTCCAGTAAACTTCTTTATTGGTTCACTGGTGTATATGCCATTGTATATTTAGGTGCAGAATGCGGACACATTCATGTGTAGAATATGGAAGACAATACCTCCAAAGTACAATGCAGATGGCTCTCGCTTCTAATGTTGGGCGGGATATTGGGCCCGGGTAGCTTCTGTATATGTTCATAGGCTTGTGCCCCACAAATGCTTGCCCTGATATTGTTGTTTTGTTCTAATGAAGCTCCCATGTAGAAGGGTGAAAAGCAATGATGAAGAGAGTTCTCCAACATATTATTCTCTTCAGGAGAGTCACCCATATCAGACGGTTTCTTATTTGCCTAGCAGCGGCCTTTGGAAGAACTGGGAAAAAAGAGCCAGATGTTATAATACAGAGGACCAGAATCAGAGGTTGAAAATAAGAGAGGAAAGTTACTCCTAGGCAAAATCATGTTGATTTCAGGGGAGTCATAGTTCAGAATTTACAGAGTTAAGAGGTGGCATTTGCTAGCCCAAGTCTAAATAACAGTGTAAAAGTAAGGCTGATCACTATATGTGTGCAGTAAGCAATTCAAAGATATACAAAGAATACATTTAACATGACTCCCCCTGAAATCAACATGGTTTTGCTCAGTAGTAACTTTTCTCTCTTATTTTCAATCTCTGAATCTTGTCCAGAATGTATATATAAGTCAATACAAATTTATATCTACACCTATTAGCCTTTTTATAATTGATGCCTAAAGTAAGCACTGGGTACTATCATTGTTTTTTATTTTAACCTTTATCCCCAGGAGTTAGCGTAGCCCCTTACTGTACTTTCAGTAGCATACAATAGTCCCCTCTATTTTTTCCATTTCTTTATCCCCCATCCACTGGTTTTCCCGTGTCCTGACTTTATTTTTAATTTTAGTCATGATGAAATAAATTTGACCTATTACAACACTGAAAATACCAATAATAAAAAAAAAATGAACCTGCAAGTCCTTTCAAAATGCTTATTCTAAGTATAGAGAAGAAATTGAAGATCTAGAAAAATACATTTTGGAACTTAAAAAAAAAGAATTTCCTAAATAATTATTATGATCACTGTACCTTTCACTGCATCTTATGTCTTTTATTTGCCTTTTCAGATCATATGACTTTCTTTTAATTTCCTTCACTTTCTGGTGTTCAGTCTCTACTGGGGGTATTTTCTCGCAGGTGTGGCTCCTTTCCTTGTTGGAACTCACTCATCATCTGCTCTATTTAAACCTCTCATTGACATTCCTTCCCTGTCAGAGCAACAGGTAACCGTTGCCTGCTGGTATGGGATCCTCCTTGAGTACTCTCGTGTTTTCTGGCTCCCTGGTTTCAGGTCCTATCACCAGTCTTTGGTCCCAGGTATCTGGTCCCCGGTGTTATGACCAGAAGTAGGAAACCACCACGGTGCAGAGTCTAACTGGGGCCTGGTGTTCACTAGAGCTCCTAAAGGTGAGGATAGGCTGGCGGTAGCCCCTATGCGTGCAGGTAAGCGGGAGAGACAGGCAGGACCCAGTGAACAAACAGGGAAGACAAACAGCACCAGGACAGATGGTGAGGACAGACAAGGGGCACTCACTCACAGATACTAACTAGGACAGAACGCAATGACAAAGGAAAGAAAGGAGACCAGGCAGGAGGAAGGAGGGACTCAATCAGCAGCACGGAGGAACACAGGAAGTAGAGGGAAAAAGAAAACAGCAGGTAACAGGAAGGGCACTCAAGATCAATGCACAGCACAGAACAGGTCAGAGACAAGACTGACAGGCAGATAGACAGGGTAGCTAAACGCTATAACCAGCGGGGTTGGCATGCCCCGTCAGTCTAATTACAGGAGAGGCTGTCCAATCAGAAGGACAGCTCAAGACCTGCGTCCCTGGCGTCATGACAACCGCCGGGACCGATCACACTGTGCGCCACAGCACCTGGAGAGTGTTCTGACTGCCTAGCAGCCAGACCTGCTACTGTCCTGCAGCCAAGGCCATCCCATCAGGAGCTCTGGAAAACACCAGGCAGATGGAAAACATCTGGTCCAGCATTGTCCATTTTTAGACATTTTACTTTTATTCATATTTCACCCATCTTTTTAACCTAGATATATTTATTAAAAGTTAAGTTTTAATTTTGACCACATAATCAGTGTACAATTTTTATGCGAATTTAATTAATTAATAAGGTGTGCACTACTTAATGGTCCACTGTGTTTTTTCCCCCTTGGGAAATCTTTTTTCTGCATTTAATATTATTTGAATTATCCATGTGGCAGCAACCTCCCATCATTATCTTGGGTTTATTGTGATATTCCATATACCATTATTACTTCTTCCTGTCTGTGCTGTCTTTTCCCTTTCCCTTTTCCCCTTTGTTTACATTGTCCATTTTTGGACAGGTTCTTTGTCCAATGCATGAGAATATATAATAATAACAACTCATGGAACCAATGGTGTAGGAATATTAAAAGCAAAGCCCTTACTGTTCAATTATCATATCTATGCCCATTCACTTTGTGTATCTCGTATGCATGGTAAATGGGCCCTCCTAGCATGCCGATAGTGAATTCCACATAGAACGTAGTACTGGGCAGCTGCGTTACAATGCAGAATTCATTGTACTGTGCATGTGCAATACAAACTAATAGATGACTTATGTGCGTAGCATTAGTTGCCTATCGGTATTAACAGAGTATATTAACTGAGGACTGACATAAGACTGGTTGGTATGTGAAACATATGTTGACAAACATAACCCAAATATTTTTTCCTTGACAAGGAGCCCCTGCCATCCCCCAGGTCAAAAGACTGGATGTCCGACAATGTAATGTGACTGGAGAAGGTAATGGCTACACGGTAGATTACCTTCCAAAAATTGTTATCATAGACAAGCAAATAATGACTATATATATGATGGGATTTGTTTTCCAGAATTAGTTTTCCTAGAGAAAGGTTATATCCACACGTTTTGCTAAGAAGAAGTTCAGTAGGGGGGATCTGTTTTCATGTTAAACCCTTGTGTGTTGAGTATAAGAACTTTAATTTGTTTAGTGGATTGGAATATTCAGAGATTTTAATGTGCCACATATGGAGACACCCTTTGGGGTTCAGAAGCCTACTGGAACCAATTGTTGAAGTAATGGGGGTTTGAGGTCAGCACTAGTGATGAAACGCGAGGTAAGATAAAGTGATAATTAATACAAATTTGGGTTAGTGGAGTGAACAAGAAAGTTGTAATTACTTGAGCCATTGGAAACTGGTTGGTGGCTCCATGAAACAATGTAATATAATTGCTCGAGGCATGTGGGCGTAATATGGCATCCATCACGTTGTTACATACTGTCCGATTAATCAAAGCAGCATATGACTTTCTGGCCTACTCTGTGTAGTTGCCTCCAGCTAACCTTTAATCAGTGCACACTTCAATTAGTCTTGTGGTGTGTCTGAGGTCAGGTTCTGATTTGAGGCTTGTCTTTTAAATAACTGACTCCCTGATGCATGGGTTGTTGGTTATAGCATCTGCTGCCCTGCCCTGCCTGTCTTGCTGTCTCCATTCTGTGCTCTGTCAGTTTTAGTCACTTTGATTCCTAAGTGCCTTTTTCTAGTTAACCCCTTGTTCTCCAGTGTTCTGTCTTCCTGCCTTCCTCCTGCCCATCTGCTGATTTCCGTCTACTCTTCTTGTGTTTTTCTCCTTTGTTCCAGTCTCTCTTTGTTTTCTGCGAGTGTGTGCCCTAGTTTGTCTATTGTTACAGTGTTTTTATGTCTTCTTACTGGGTCCTGAGTCTTGTCCAGTCCTCTTACACACATGTGTTGGTGTCGCTGCCAGGGGATACGACCTGCTAGGTGTCCTGCAGCCAAGCCTAACCTCACCATCAGAGGCTCTAGTTAGACTCTGTGTCCTGGGGAGTGGTTTCTTAAAACATAGGGAAACTAGTGAATTTGTTGCACTTGGGTGCATCCAAGTGGTTTGAAAATAATGAGTGTGGAAACATAACTGCAAAAGCTAGCATAAAAGTTTAAAGAACAGTAGTCTGTGAAACCAATTTAGTCAGGTGGTGTTCATCTATAAGTACGTCAGGGTTTGTGAGGACTGAGGGGCATCGTCTTAATGATGGAACTCCCATAGAGAAGCAAAGTAATGGAAAAGCATAAGACAAGTCAGTTGGTTAAGGTCTCAACTTTAGAGAGGATGATGAGAGCCACCAGAAAAGCCCTGGTTACATATCAAAGTCCAGAAGGATGGTAGTAGAGAATGAAGCATTCCTATAGGTAGAAGATCCAAGAGCTTGTGCAGTTGTATGTGTCAGGTAGTGGAGCACTTCTTCTTGTGGCTGTCCATTTTCCCATGGGCCATGATGGTATTGATAATATAAGGAAATTGAGACTGGGTATATATATAGAGAGACGTGGGGCCTCAGTTACTAAGGGTGAATTGAGTAAAATCGCTGGTGTTTGCTGTACTTTACCAGCGATTTGCAAGTCTCCGGATTTACTAAAGCAAAATCTCCACAAACTCTCTGGAGATGAGTGGAGACTTAAATCTCCGGTGTTTAAATATCTTTGGCGATTTTTTGCATGAGGAGCATACAAATCTCTGGATTTACTAAGGGGAGACCTTCAAAATCACTGGTGTTTGGGCTTAAAGTCTCCCGAGATAATTCTCAGGGGGGTAAGTAAAGACGTTGCTAAAATCATTGGCTGTCATGTAATCATGTGTCAGTGTATAAAAGTAAGGTGTAAATGTATTTCAGCTGCTTGTTTAGACTTAAACAAAAGCTATGACTTTTTGTGTGTTGCATATGCATAGTGGATATTTAATGGGCAGTTTAGCTTTAATAA
>WWET01006165.1:24458-52990 GCA_011038615.1 Limnodynastes dumerilii
TTACACTCACGCTTTGTATCTCTTGATTTTGTAGCCTATATTAATCAAATCCTTTCTTTTTCTTTGCAGCTGTGTAAGTCCTCTCTAACACCAACGAATCCCAAAAAGACAGCAGAAAAGGAGGATAGTGCAGTTGGTAAATATGCAGGTAGAGTAAAAAACTCAATCTATGCACTTACACTAGTATCCTCTTGGGATTAAGCCGTGTTAAAAGATCTCTTTTCCTTTGCATACACTTCAATGGATCCAGAAACTTTCCAGCTTCCCAATTCTCTCCCTCCGTCTCCAACACCGGACCCCACGAAAAAACAGCAGAGAAGGGGAATAGTGCAGACGGTAGTCACACAGGTAAGTAAGAAATAAACCAATGCACTTACATAGATTTCCTCTTGAGATATAACCGTATTTGAATATCCTTTCTCCTTCTTTCCAGGCACTTCACAATGGATCCAAAGCTCCAATCAGCGTCCCGCAGGTGCTCAATCTAATCAGCCCAAGACACTGTTCATCTGCCTCCCTCTCTTCCCTCGTTTTGTTTAGAGTGTTTGCCCTCAGTTCAATTCAAATGTTCAAACCAAATTTCATAATATTTATTCCAACATCAGATAAATAAAAACGCTGTTCCATGAAACATGTATTCTAAATAAAACAATTTCTTTAAAAAAGACTTCGATTATTTCACCCCTGCAGGCGGGGATTTTAGGGGAAAAAAACCCTCTCTATCAGGTCACTCCCACCACCCTTTCCTCTAAGATGTATAGCACCTTCAATCTACAGCAGTAAAGGAATAAGGGCCCTTTTCCTAAGCCACTGGATAGGTGAGAAGATAGGGAAATTAGTGAATAGAAGGACTAGATAAACTGCCAATTCATTACCCGCAACCACCTGACGCGTTTCAAACCCTATTTGGATTCTTTCTCATACACCTTGAGATTGCTTGAGGTGCTGGGATATATCTTGAGACAAGTGAGGTATATGTATGCAGGTGCAGTATTTCTTATGGCTGTATAGGTTAGAAAGAGGATTTTATATTTGATTCTGTAGTTTACAGGCAACCAATGTAGAGATTGACAGAGTGGAATAGCTGTAGTTGAGTGTTTTGCAAGGAAGATCAGTCTTGCTGCTGCATGCAATATAGACTGTAGAGGGGTAATTTTATATTGTGGGAGTCCAATAAGAAGGGCATTGCAGTAATCAATGAGCATTTTAGCAGTTTCTTATCAGAGATATTTTTGAATTTTGGAAATGTTTTTTGTGTATATAACATGATTTCAAAACAGATTGAATATGGGGCATAAAGGACAGTTCAAAATCAAGTTTAACACCTAGGCAACGAGCTTGGCAAGTAGGGAATATTTCAGTGTTGTCAACAGAAATAGAGAGACCAGGTGGGTAGCTCTTGTTGGAAGGAGGAAATATTAATAACTCTGTTTTTGAAAAATTAAGTTTAAGATGGCGAGAGGACATCCAGGATGAAATGGCGGAAAGACATTCAGTTAGTTGAGCCAGCACGGTTGGTGACAGTTCAGTTCATAGATAGATTTGTGTATCATCTGCATAGAGATGATATTAGAAACCAAATTACTTCATTAGTTGTCCAAGGGAAGAGGTATAGATAGAGAAGAGTAAGGGACCCAGGACTGAGCCTGGAGGTACCCCAACAGATAGCGGAAGGGCAGAAGAGGTAGATCCAGAAAAGCGGACACTGAAAGAGCGATTGGTAAGTAGGATGTGAAGCAGGAAAGAGCTATGTCCTGAATACCAGTTGATTGTAACATTTGTAAGAGAAGAGAGTGGTCAACAGTGTCAAAAGCAGCAGAAAGATCAAGGAGAATTAGAAGAGAGTAGTGACCTTTGGATTTAACAGTACCCAAATCATTGACCACTTTGGTCAGTGCAGTTTCAGTGGAGTGTTGAGAATGAAAGCCTGACTGATGAGGGTCTATAAGATTGTGTAAGGAAAGGAAGTTAGTGAGGTGAGTATAGACAAGTCTTTCAAGCAGCTTTGAGGGGCATGGGAGCTGGGAAATGGGTCAATAATTTGAGGGAGAATTTGGGTCAGAGTTTTGTTTTTTCAGAATTGGAGTAATCAGTGCGTGCTTGAATAGAGACAGGAAGATACCAGTCTTCAGAGAGAGATTGCAGATTGTAGTTAAGGTTGGAATAAGCACAGAAGATAGGTATCGACTGACTTGTGAGGGTACAGGATCAAGAGGACAGGTAGTAGAATAGGAAGAGGAGAATAGAGCAGATATTTATTTCCTCTTCATTTGTGAGATGGAATGAGGACATAGTGCCAGAGGGTGGAGAAAGAGTGATGCAAAACAAGAGAGGTTTTGATATTCGGCGCTGAGACAATGTATCAAATTTCAAAGATGCAAATGCAGAAATATTTTGATTTTCAAAAGTATCATTTGATATCAAAAGTGTCACAAAGTATCTAAACAATACTTGGATTGTTTCCACATTAACCAAATGTTGTCTATGAAATCGCATCCACAGAGTGTCTTTTTAGATCACAGAAAGTTGCTGTTATAAGCAGAGTTCGTGTGCTACAAAAAATCTTCCAAATGTCAGTGACAGCTTTACTGGCCTGTCCGTTTCAGCCAATTTAACGGTAAAGATGCTCAGTTGTAACTTACAGTTCTGTAGTCCGTGCTGGCAGGCACCGATCTCTGTAGTTGAAGTGGATGCTGATAGTCCGGTCCTAAACAGTTGCGAGTCCCCTCGTGTGCACGTTTCCTCGTTGCAGGTGGCTAGATGGATGTGTCCGTTGCAGCCTCACTCCCGTTCTCTACCCCTAGTGGTTAGTTTGAACCACAAATGCCGTTTTCCTGGCGGGGAAGGATTAGTGGGGAAAAGAGAAAAAGATACAAACCGCATATGGTGCAGTATTTTTAAATGAGGATTTATTGTAACGAAAAAAAGCAAAGGGGGTACTCACAAAAGTATATGACAATGACTGGTTAGGTAATTGTCGTTTCAAGCAAGGATGTTTTTACAGTTCATCCAAACTGTTCTTTTTGATGAAGTCCACGTTTTATAATTAATGATGCAGGTCCTGGAATAGCACTTATGCCAACGCGTTTCGGACTAAAAAGTCCTTTCTCAAGGCTAGTAATGTGTTTAGTGCCATTTCAGGAATATATATACCCTCCAAATAGCCTAAGGATTTCATTGGCTAAGGATAATTGTGGGGGAGGGACAAATGTCTCAATGTTTAAAAGGTATTTGACCCTTATTGTAACATATAATAAATACAATAAATACATATAAATAAATACATATTCTAAAAGATTCATACATAGGCATTTGGGGTTAGAAGCCTGAGTAGAAATGAGAGTTTGAAAGTAAGATTGTTTGGCATTATCCAGGACAGTTCTATAAGTGTGATAGGTATTTGTATAAGTCAGAAAGTCATCGGGCAGACGAGATTTTCGCCAACACTGTTCTGCTTTGTGGGAGAGTTTTTTAAGGTTACGCTAGGCTTCTGTTAGTGCAAGGAGGTTAAGGTTGTTAGAAAGGAAGAGTTCATGAATTGAGGTTAGCTTGTTACAGACAGAGCGTGCATTCCATAGTGCACATTTTATTGTTTTTGAAGGTGGTTGGAGACAGGAGATGTGTTTGACTTTATCTTTGACTTGATTTCTATAATGTCCAGAGTTTGATTGATTTGTGCGATAGATGTGAGGGGGACCAGGATTTGGAGAGATATCACCAACTAACAGAAGAAGTAGTGAGAGAAATAGGAGATTATGTGATCTAGGAGATGTTTTATTATTTGTACCATTAGAGGAAACTACAGATAAACATTTTAGATAAGATAGGAGTTCATGGGAGTTAATTTGAGGATTGCTTAGTAGAGCTGGGCCTATAAGGATACAGGGATATGAATGAGGGGTATTGAAAGATGTATAAAAGTGAAGAGAAATGTTGTATGAGGAAATAAGAAATAGCAGAAGTGTAAGCATTGCAGGGAGATGGTATAAGCAAATGTAAATGCAAGTTAAATGTGTTAATGATGGTTAATAGTATGTGGGTAAAACAGATACAACATTTAAAGCATTAATAAGCATTGTTCTTGCAAAGTTCCAATTAGTAGTTACAGGCTATGCACAGAGTTGCTGCATGGTGCAGACTTAGTAGATTTACAGGCCAGGTGTTGATAGTGTTCTTGTTTGGATGTTTTCCTGGTAGATTGTTCCCTCCTGTTCTCCTCTTGTTCAACGCTTGTATAACGCTTTCAGTTCATGATATTATTATCAATAAGTTCTTGGAAAAAATGTACTTAGAATAAAATGGCCTTAGAATGTCTGCATAAACATCATACAGGAATTATTTTCTCCACATATAGGGGCTGATTCAGAGATGCGATTGCGAAAAGATCGCAAATATACGCACCTTTGCTAAGATCTTAGCAGGTTCCAGCCCACTGCAAAACCAGACACTCCCCTTGCAAACAGCGGTGGATCTTAAAGTTAGACCACCATTGACTTGCCTTAACTATACGCTGTCATTTGGGATCTTAAGTGACGTGGGAGCGTTCATTTAAGATCCTAAGTGTCAGTCCTCGCCCACTTTCCCTCATTTCCCTGCCTCCCCCCGCCCATTTCCATGCAAATCCTTAAGATCTTAAAGATTCGCTGCACTTAAGATCTTAAGTGCTTGCGTGCGATTCAAACTTACGCTCTTAGCGAACTTACGCTCCTAACCGCTACGTTAACGGCGTTGCACTATTACTACGCATGCGCAGTTTTGCGAATTTTCTAGGATCTTAAATATACGCACCTAAGTGCCGTGGAAATCGCATCTCTGAATCAGCCCCATAATCTCTCTTATTGCATAATATATGATGTATAATGACAGCATACGTAATCAGTGCCTATACTTATACATTATTTAGTTAATTAATTAATTTGTTCAGTCCGTTGGGATCGAGGGTGTTTAGACAAAACGTCCACAACTGTCTCAACTTATCGCCTCTACTCTTAGTGCTCTTAATCTGCTCAATTTCCAATAACTGACAGTTTGCTGACATCCACATTCTTACAGTTATTCATGTGTCTCAATACACTATGACTCAAACATTTATTTTTAACATTTCTCTTATGTTCAAGAAAACACATTCAAACTTCTGGTCGTGTTCCCGACATACTGTATGCTGCAAGAACACATTAATACATAAATAACATATGTCAACTGACAATTAGTGAAACTATAAACAAAATACTAACCTTGAAAAATCAAAGTTAGAAGTATCAGCGCCAGATAAGAAGTTAAAATGCAGTTTTAATCTAACCACAATAGTGAGTGAGTTATAGCAACAAGGAACCTAAATTCTGGGATACATTATAGCAGCAGCCTACGGAGTGACCATATGGATAGAAATAAGAACCAAACGAGTAATGATGGTAATGTCAGTTTTATTACACAGTATAATTCACAGGCATATAAGATCAAAAACATTATCAAAAATAATTATTCAATTCTCCAGGTTGATGCCTTTCTGAAGCCTATAACGGACCAGGGTCCTAATATGGTGTTCAGGAAGGCAAGGAGCCTGAGAGACAGTTTGGTGCACAGTTTATTGAAGACAGATATTGGTGTGGGTGGTGCTGTAGAGTCATGGGGCCTGATCCAGACCTACGCCGATGCGCTGTGCTTACTAAAGCACAGCGTATCGGCGTTCACTTTCCCCGACACTCCCCCCTGTGCGGGCGTATGGCCCCTTCCTTACGCCGGCTGAAGGCTACCCTACCCTGCGTATGACGTCCCCTCCAGCGTCCCTACGGCGCTGCTACGGACGCCCGATCCACTTTTCAGGTCTGGATCAGGCCCATGGATACTTTCCAAACCAGTCGGTTTTCACCGATGCGGTAGAACCGGCTGAATTTCATGTGGCTTTACTCTAAAGAAACATGTAGAATTCCAGTCAAATAATGATAAAGAACACTTTAAGATTAGATCTTTTATGAATTGTAACAGCACTTTCATAATATATTTATTAAGATGCAAATATGGTAAAATATATGTGGGACGGAACACACGTAAAATAGGGGTGAGATTCCTTGAACATAGGAGCAATATCATTAATAAGAATCCGAAACATTCTGTGTCAAGACATGTTCAAGAAGCACATGGGGGTGACATAGGGATGATTAGTTTTATAGGTATTGAACAAATTAAGTCTTCAGCGAGGGGGAGGTGATAGGTTCGTTACATTGTGCAAAAGGGAAGCATTTTGGACGTTTAAATTAGAAACATAAATGCCGTTTGGCTTGAATGAAATTATAGAACTAAATCATTTTTAATTTTTATTGTAGGTTCTGAATAACTTTTCCACATTACTTTATAGTCTGTGTGGTGCGAGTTACTAGCGTTGGTAGTGTTTAATGGTATAATGGTGAAAACAGAATAATCCACAAAGTTAAATTTTAATTTACATTTAGTATGAGAGTTTGATGTTATAATAAAATATGGTGCAGGATTGGATACATGTGAATTGATGTATGCATATATGTGCGGGCATGTGTATGTAGGGTATATAGTCTCACACATATGTGTGTATGTGTTTGTATATGTAACCTGTGTGTATATATGTCCCCCTGTACATGCTAGCGGAGGGGTCTAGACACATAACCCCTTATGATATCAAGTAATACTATATAATACTATATGACCCCTTATGATATCAAGTATTACTATATAAAATACTATCAATACACTGCAATATGGGGATCCATGTATATATATGTATATGTATATTTAAGATGTAATCCATGTATGCATGTGTGCATTTATTTATTATTTAATTTTCTAACTGTGAATGTGCTGCCTTTTACTATTTGAATTTATACTGACTACTGATATACAAAATACCTTGTATCCTATATTTGAATAAGATACAACAGATAGCAACATTGTGTCGGCTGCATGGAGCTCTATAGGACCATTGAGAGCCAAACTCCATTTCATGTGACTGATAATTTTCAATTAAGAAATCTCTATTTAAATGTGTAATTGAAACAGCAGAAGCACTTTCTGAGGAAACCCAGCAGTGCTCTTAATTAATCCAGCAAATATCTTCAAACCACTGTACTATGGTATATGGAGAAAAGGAAGAATCCTAAGGTGAATTGAAAGCATAAGCATTAAGGAGGACATTATTTTTGCACGCTATCAGGTGGAACCAAACGGAGGAATCTCCACCTCGAGTGATAGAGCCCCTTGGGAGCTCATCCGGAACTCCAGGGACGTGTCCACGCTGCAGCCGGACCAACTGGGCTAAGGACAGCAGCAGCTGAGGCGCGTTAGCCATGTTTGAGTCTATATCAGACGGCGAGTTGAATTTGTGAACACCACAAGCACCCCTTTCAGCTGGACTATCGAAGCTGTGGACAACAGTGGGTGAGGTGTGGCAGCATGCTGGATTGCTAACATCACAAGTACCGTGAGTTCAATGTAAAACTGCCCAACATATTAGCAGGCGAGGTGCGGTAGTCATGTCTGAGAGTGTGTTAACACCACAAGCACCGTGAGTTTATTGCAAAACTGCTTTAATATCGACTGATATTCTGTGCGGTTTTCATTTGACAGTGAACTTTTTACATTCTTGATACTGCTATTATCATATCCATCAATACCAGAAGACTGTTATCTCCATCAGTGGCTCACCATTATAGGAGAGAAAGATCACCATATCTCAAATACCATTTGCAAATGAATAGGGTAGCTTGAGAAGCTGATATATTTCTTAACCCAGAAATACAGAGACATTAAATCATAGTAGTGTTTTTTTTTGGGGCCCCATTATACACTGCTGGTTGATATTGCTGGATTTTTTTATCTTTATGATATATATTTTATTTTATTTTATTTGATATAACGTGTATTATTATGTGCATTTTTTCAATTAATAAATATTGGATATACATTTAAAGCGCATCCCTTTTTTTTCCAATAAATTAGTGAAACTCTTAATCTGAAATTCCTCACCATTTGTGGTAGAGAGAAGAGAGGTAAATTTTGATCTCACAAAATTGCAAGTTAAACATCTAGGATTAGCACACTTGAAAAACCCTTAGGTTTAGTAATACACAAGGTCTCCTTTCTTTGAAAGATACTAGGGACCAGCATATTCTTTAAGCATTTGGGCTTTCTAACGACCAAATTAGGTCTTTTGGATATGTAAGGTTTGCGAACCTGAAGAATATGGTGGTTCATATTCAAAATTCTCTTAATCTTATTTGATGCACTATTAAAGGAAGTAATAAAAAGAGGCTTAGCACTCAAGTTATTCTTTCCACTTTATTAATCAGTAGAGTTTCTCTTTTAACTTTTTTAACTTCCTCTAGGGCCCCAGTAAGCAGAGGTTTAGGACATTTCAAATCCTCAAAGGCCTTAGACATTTCCAATGATTGACATAAAAAATCATCCTCTTTAGTGCAATTCCTGCTCATTCTGAGGAAATTATTTCTTGGAATGTGTTGTAAACATTTCTTATTATGATTACTATCAAATCTCAAAAAGTTGTAAAAGTCTACTTCTTTTTTATAAGTCCTAGTGATGAGTTGTCCCCCCCCTCAACAAAGAGTTCGATATCCAAAAAGTTAATTCTCTGGTCATTATAGGCTAGCCCGTATGTATTAACATTCAAGAAGGACAGGAGGTCTCCCACCGATCCAGAACCTTCCTGCCAAATGAAAAACAAATCATTGATATACCTGGCATAGGCCATGAGGTTCACCCCAAAGGGACCATTCCAGATGCACACATCTTCAAATGACCCCCTATAGATGTAAAGAAAACTTGGGGCGAACCTTGTGCCCATCACCACCACCCTGGTCTGTAAATAAAATTGTAAATAAAAAATAAAAAAATATGCTATAAAATAAATTTGATGGAATCAAAAATAAACCTTTTGAAGTCCTTGGATACCATGGGGTCTTGGGAGAGAAGGGAATCTACAGACTTGACTCCCTTGTCCTGTGGAATATTGGTGTACAAATACT
Source organism: Limnodynastes dumerilii (assembly GCA_011038615.1). Classification (NCBI taxonomy): domain Eukaryota; kingdom Metazoa; phylum Chordata; class Amphibia; order Anura; family Limnodynastidae; genus Limnodynastes; species Limnodynastes dumerilii. The sequence continues at coordinate 33,470 of WWET01006165.1, forward strand.
CCACATCACAGATGACAATAAGAAATCCCTCCTTCCACGAGATCCTGTTGACAAAAAAGACCAGTTGACAAAAGACTTCAAATGGTGTATATATGTGGCTGCAGAATCGCATCCACAAATTGAGATAAATTACTGGTAAGTGAATTAACTCCAGAAATTATAGGATGACCAGGGGGACAGGATATCAGTTTGTGAATTTTTGGTAAAAAATAAAATGTAGATATAACTGGGTGCTCGATCATAAGGATAAAGAGAGTTGAGTAACCTCACTGGGGACTTTTAGTGTTGGGAAAGGGGGTAAGGGTTAGGCTCTTAGGAAAGGAGGGTTAGGGCCATAGAAGGGGAAGGTTAGGGTGAGGCTAGAGGGAGGGGTGTCTTAGGTTTAGGCTACAGAGAAGGGAGGGTTAGAGTGGACTGGGATTATTGCTTTTGCAGCTTTGTTAAAACATCTAATTAGGGATTTTTTGGATGCTGATATCGGCAATGGGGAGAGATTAAGCAGCAAATATTCGGGGTTGTCGGGAACCCCTTTACCTAGTATAGTTGAGGCCACACATAACACAGAGGACCAGAATGGGTGCAGGATGAGGCAACTCCACCAAATGTGAAATGGGTCGCCCATCATAGAAAGGCAACAGTAGCACCTATCAGATGCACCAGGGTGCATTTAGTGCAACACAGACGGACATCAATATAAATGGTACAACACCTTGTATTGGGTTTGCCTAATTGCTGAGCTCGATGATGAGGCATATGTTAGTTCAAATATTTTCCTCATATCTGTTGTCTCTAGTGCATGCCCAAGGTCTTTTTCCCAAGCTTTGGTGAATTGAGGAGATTCTGGCCAGAAGTCAGTAACTATCATTTTGTATAGATGGGCGCTGAGTGGGGAGGGGTCTGGGGTAGTTGGCACAGTTTCTCAAAGGGTGTATAGTCCCTACCAAGGACAGAATGGTAGGGGCCAGACTATTCACAAAATGCCTGATAAAGTAATAAGTCCACCACTCTCACCACATTGTCTAGATCTCTGATCTGCACCTCACAATTTCTTACCAGCTGACTGACCCTTAAAATACCCCGAGTATACCATGTCTTAAAAAAATTAGGATGTAAACCCTGCGTAAAGATTGGGTTATATGAAATTACAGTAAGTGGCATGAGCTTAGTAGATATAAGGGGTAAAACTCTCATTGATGCTAGCAGACAATTGAAAAAAGTTGTCAGGAAAAAGCGCTAATGTTAAAAATAATAGTACCGCTGCCAATCACAGTAATGCTCAAAGGGACGGTATACAATCCCTGAATAAATAGTATATGTGAAAACAAGCAAACAACACTGGTGATAAGCGCAGATACACGAAAAAGTGGGAGGATGCAATATAAACAGAGAAGATAAATAGATAAGGCACTATGTGCCCTGTAGTCTTTAGGCTTTCTGTGGCCTGATCGTGGCTACAATGTTTTAGAAAAAAATCTCTTTGGTCACAATAATACAGTCTGGTTATTTTGTAGCCGCACAGAAAGTAAAAACTGTAGTTGAAAGAGATTTGAAACAGTCTTACAGTTTGTTGCTGTTCACATGTGTTCCTAGACAGGGAGTGAGCACGATGGTCTGTCAGCTTGTAGATCTCTGCTGTGCAGTGACTGCAGCGATGTCCGTTAGGTTTCTGGCGGCAGAGTGCCCTCCTGCTGTGTCCTGCCTCGCTTCTAGTCAGGACCCTGGATGGCTCATTTGAATCCAGAGAGCCTCAGTATCGGATCATCGGTGGATGAAGGGGACAGGATGAGAAAAGCAGAATAGTGTGATATTGGGCCTGATCCAGAGCTACGAGGTTACACTGAGCGCTGCTCTGGCCCAACACTCCCCCTTGCTACCCTAACTTCAGCCGGCGTAAGGGAGAGTTGATACGCTGGGACGGCGGCGTTAGTACGTTAACACTAGCGACGGCGGCCGTAGCTCTGGATCAGGCCCATTGTCACACGAAACGAAAATTTTATTTAGAGTAATCCAATATACTCACAAAATTCTAAAAAATAAAAGCGTATATAATAAGGTGCATACAGGCAGTGATATATAGCATTTAGCAATCAGCTGGAAATGTATTGAGAGTAACAGTCCTTTCACTTATATGCATTGAACTTAGTTATCAAATTAGGGAGAGAGACTACCGGGTTTGTTAGGGTGGCCAGGAAATCATCAGTGAAGGCAGCCAATTTGTATTCCTTCTCAACCAACCTGACATCTGAAACATTCGAGTTGAGGCGTATTGCCCAGGCTAAAGTTTCCATACAAAGAAAATCAAGGGTGATAGAGGGCAGTCTTACCTGGTACCATTATGAATTTGTAAGGGAGGAAATAAAAGGCAAAACCAACCAGGTTCAACCTGGTCCGAGTGGATAAGGCCATTAAGTAGGGGATTATATCTTGTGGAAATCATTTTTGCAAGCAGTTTGATGTCGACATTGATTAATGATATTGTCCTGTAGCTAGCACACTGTGCAGGGCCCTTCCCTTTCTTAAGGATCACAGATATATGCGACACATAAGTATGTGTGGAGAAATGGTGTGAGTTGGATATTTCGTTCAGGGATTGTTTATACAGTTTGTAATAGGAAACAGTGAAATCATCTGGCCCAAGACTCTCTCCCCGATTTATTACCCTATCGGAAAAATTTATGGTGACATTTACGCACTGCGTATTTAAGATTATCGCTTAGTGCCCATTGTAGCTTTTTTCGAGCCTCCCAGAGCTAAACTAGGGTGGAAGAGTCTAAAGAAATTTTATGAGCCTTCTTGAGTGCTTGGATTTGAAAATTTTCTCAATATAGGCATATTTCTGCTTCCTCTCGAATGAGGCTAACTGGATAATCTTCCCCAGTATGACACACTTGTGGGTGATATGTGAGGTGTCAGGGGTAGAGTTGATTGCATTATAATCATCAACTGGTGGCCCCGGGCTTCCCCTGGGAGCAGTGAAAAAGAGGAGAAAGGAGCATGGTCTGACCATGTTATCTGTAGAGACTAATAAATTAAGGTGTCTGTGGCCAGGAAAAAATAATCTATTCTGGAATAGGCTTTACATGGGTGTAAGTAGAATGCAAAATCCCTATCATTCGAGTGTGGAATGCTAAAAAAAATCCACCAGCTGGTGATCATGGCTTACCTTTTGGTGCGGTGTAAATTTTTTAGAGAAGAGAGCAGTAGAATCCATTGCAGGATCAATGTGTGAATTGAGATCACCCCCTAAGATTAAGATCCCCTTGGATATCGTCTCTATCTCCTCCAGCAGCTTGGAAAGAAAAGCAGATTGACCCTGGTTGGGGGCATATAAATAAACGTGTGAAAGGCTGGTCAAAATTTTTTCCAATAACAACTAAACAGTGGCCTGCAACTATTTTGTGGGAGATTGTCATGAGGAACTTGAAAAAATTCTACTAAGGTCTAAAGGCATTCCTACAAAACGGCCCTCTATTGAATTAAAGACCTGTTAATACCTGTTTAAATTTGTGTTTTGTCCTAACAAAGAATTAAATATGCATACCATAAATCAGACATATATATTCACCATTGAAGCATATATAAAAAATAAATAAATAAATAAAGTAAAATGTATAACAAATAATAAATATTGGGGACTGTAAGAAAAAGACCCACTATTTATGCATGGGGGTCCAATACATGAAATATGAAAAATATAGATCTAGCAACATATGCACAGAAGCAGGATAATACGGGCTCAAAAGCATCATACACTCGGTCAAAAATCCTCCTAGTCTGTATTGATAGATACACGGGGGCACAGAACTGGGGGCATCTCAAAACTGTCTCACCTACGGCACCCGGTATTCTCAGGTGGTTTCCCTTCCTGATACTGGCCGGGCCCATGCCTGCTTCAATTCCAAGATCAGAAGAGATTGGCTGTAGATGTGTCATGCTCAGCGGCAGACACCGCCGCACTTACCTGACCAGGAGCCGTCTGTCAGCGGCTCTCCCACGTCATGCCCGCTCTCTAGCCCTCCAGAGGTGCCGCTCCCAATAGTGGTAGCCTTCTGCACAGTGTCCATTGCAGCATGTATGCAACAGTGTCTGGTAATTGGGCACCTGCACCACTATCCTCTGGTGCATGGATGTCGCCATCTTGCCTTATGTCATGTGATTTCCAGCAGCCACTCAGATACTATACCTCTGCAGCACACATGACCCCTACAGCCAATCTGTGCACTGGGCGGGCTATTTAAACACTGTGCACAGATCCCACAAACTTGGTCTCTCAAGGTACCTGGTTCTCTTGTTTGTTTACTTGTTACCTGCTTCCTGAGTCCCTTGCTAGAGAGGTCAGTTCTCCAAGCCTTCTTTTCCAAGCTCAGCTGCTTCTCTAATCAAGCCTGCTTTCCAAGTCCAGCTGCATTAACCGTGCATTGTCAGCTAAGTTGGATCAAGTCTGCTTTCCAAGCCCAGCTGCATTAACCCTGCATTACCAGCTTACCTGCACTACAGCTATCAGCTTTGGTAAAAAACACAACAGTTGGATCAGCGCTGATAATTAGGCACCAAATTAATAATTAATAATTAATCTGATACACTAATAATCTCAGTAGTAAACAGCCACTCTAACAGAAAGGGAGTATTGTCTACACTCCCCAAAATGAGAACATCAAATAAAAAAATATAAGAAACTGGAGCGCTAGGTACTACTTTAAGATGAGAGAAAAGATAAAATATAGTGATATCTATACAGATTGAGTCGAAAATAGCTAGATATTAATAGTAAATTTAATAGAACAGCAATAAAAATAGGTCATACACAAATAAAAACATATAATAGATATTGTTAGTGATGTTGGAGGAAGTATACAGAATTATTCAACTATAGTAAAATGAATGAGCTTTAGCAGTCATCCTATCAAATGGCAATAGCTACTAACAGAATTTGCTAGGGGAAGGCACTCAATAATCAATATGTAGTCCACATAATAAAATTAACATCAATACAGAATGTTTATAAGTATCATAGCACCACACTTCTGGGATGTCAACAGACACTTGTTGGTATTGGGAATATGCAGATTTTTATATAGTAACAATGAAAGTCAATGTATTGGTATGAGTAATCCCAAAGCTCTGCGATGATAGGCAAAAATACATTTTCATAGGCTGATTAAAGTGCAGAATATAGCAGACAATTGCTTAGCATAGATGCAAGATGTGGGCAGAGCAAAGCAAAGCTTACCTGCACTATGTTTACCAGTTTACCTGCACTACGGTTACCAGCTTATCTGCACTACAGCTGCCAGCTTATCTGCACTACAGTTTCCAGCTTACCTGCACTACTGCTACCAGCCCGCCTGTTCTCCAGCAGTCCACTGTCCAGTCCAGTGTCTGGAGCAATCCAGTCCAGTCCAGCAGTCCGCTGTCCAGTCCAGTCTCTGGAGGAATCCAGTCCAGTTCAGCAGTCCGCTGTCCAGTTCAGCAGTCTGATGTCCAGTCCAGTCTCTGGAGCAATCCAGTCCAGTTCAGTCCAGCAGTCTGCTGTACCATCCTGGTTCACCTAGTTCCGTCTACCTCCTATGCAAAAGCACTACCTCTGGCCTCCCAGCTTCCACTATGGTGCCAGTCGTCCTACACGCCCCTCGGAACCTGCCACTGATCCTAAACATACCCAGATCATGACAAGATGTTGTTAGGTGAATGCCTGGTTTATGTCCTGTAACAGAGACAAAGGAGATATTAACCTATTAAATGTAATCCAGGAACCATTTCAATTCAAAATCTAAATTCAATCCTGAGGGTGCTAAAGTGTGTTACAACACTCTACGGGTACAGTGGGGTTACCAATACAGGAACCCAAACAAACCAGGAGTAATACTGGAACCCTTGCACACAGCAGATAATAAGGCAGATCAATACTGGAACCCTTGCAAGCTCTACTCAAATGAAACATAAACCAGGCACGCATGAGAATCAGGAGCATAGGGAAGCAAACTCCTATACCTACTGCTACTACTAAGAATAGACAGGAAGAGGTAAAGCCTGGAAGGTAGAATAACCACACAGCAGGAATACCACAGTATGCTAAATAGCAGTAAAACCTGGAGGAACCACAGGTCCCAGAAAAACAGAAAAAGGTATACCCTGATGCAAGAGAGCAAAAAGGAAATCAGAGTATGGTGAGAAACTCAGAACCGACGCTCTGGAAGATGGCACACACCGGAGCGTGGAGGACCTCCTATACACACTATGAGCTAAATAACACAGTGGAGACTAACACTCACCAATCACACTGTAGGTGGCAATAACAGTGGATACAGAATACACACAACGATACATACACACATGCTGGAAGATGGAACACATGAGGGGCCACTCAGGAGGAATGGAACCAGATGAATAACGCAGTGAGACAAACTCTCACCAATCACACTGTAGGTGGTAATAACAGTGGATACAGAGTACACTCCCCGATACACATACACACACACTGGAAGGTGGCAACACAGCTGGGGCAACTCAGGAGGAATAGAGCACACGCAGGCAAGGTGGAATATACCAGGTGGCTAACAAATACAATTGGAGTACAACAGGTGGACTCCGACAAGCTGCATGATGGCAACTGTAGCGTGAACACACCAGGGGTGAGGAGATGGAACACTCACTCGACAGGTACAGCAATTAGTGCGAGATGACAACACACTTACACCACTCACGAAGAGGGAAGTTGACCAAGACCTGGCTGGAAATAAGGCAGACAACGTGAGCAGCAAGCTACTCGTGCCGCGCACCTCACACAAGACAGTGGGCAGACAAAACACAACAGCAAGGGGACCAAAGGCAAGGGTAGCAACACGGGGTACAAAAATACGATCAAACACTCAGCAGAGCACGATCAGAAGCAGGCAGAACGCAGGTAAATCAGACGCTATAACCGACATAGTTTCTCCCGGGCAAAAGTTATTTAAAGACCGGCCCACCAATCAGCAATGCAGGACTGACACACACCCTGCTAATAGTGCAGCTGGGGAGAACCAAGCACAATAAACACAGGGAAAAAAGCACAAGTACCTAGGTCTGTCCCTACAGAGTGTAACATAGTGTCCATGTCAAAAATTTATTTCATTTCAGATTTTGCCAGTTTAGTGGGCATATTATTTTTGCGCAAATAATTTTTAATCTGTTTAATCCCTAAAAAATTCAGAATGGATGACAGATCACAGGAATGGGCAACCTTGCAATGCGCAGATATTGAATGTGTGAGGAGTCTCTTTCTGATATTATGGAGATTTTCTCCCCAACTGATTTTAAGGGGTATAATGGTGCGTACTAAGTATTATTTCCCACATTTACAGTCAAGAAGGTATATGCAGTTCTGAGTTCTGAGGTAATAAAATCTCTAAACTGAAAGGTCTTGCCGTTGCTATTGGATTGAAACTTTCTTAATCAAGCCTACTTGGGGGCAATTCCTGCACATGAGACATAATCCACACCTATAAAAGCCATGGTTACTACTGGTCCTACTTTCCTAATTTTCTAAATAATTGAATTTGACCAGTTTATTCCTAAGGGTCGGAGCCCTGGGGAAAATTACCTGGGTTTATCCCTATGTGGCTTCTAAGTTTAGGATCATGACTTAAAATATTCCAATGTTTCTTAATGATTTTCTCGATCTCCTTGTGATTCTTAGAAAATTGGGTAATGAATGTCACTTGGGGGCAGGTATCACTCATTAATTTAGGTTTATTGGACAGTAGTGTATCCCTTTGGATTAGAGATAATCTTTAATAGTGTTTTACAGCTCTTCCTCAGGGTTTCGTTTTGCAATAAACAGTTCATTGATGGCCGATAGTTGCTGTATACATCCTTTTCAGTTTCTTTTTATTCTCTGAAATTGGCCCTTGGGTATATAATGATTTCAATATTAATAATTCCTACTTTCTCCAACTTAGGGGCATCGCCATGTGTACCAGATTTGCACCCTGCTATGCCAATCTGTTTATGGCGGTTTGGGAAGAAACCGCCAACTTTAAGGCAGGTGTAGATCTGGTCCTCTGGCGACGTTATATTGATAATATTATTTTCATCTGGGGAGGATCAGATGAGTCCCCTTTAAACTTCCGTGAACATCTCAATGATAATGAGGAGGGCATTGTTTTAACATAATATACAAGTGAAACACAAGTCAATTTCCTTAACCTGACTATTTATGTAGAAGATGGAAATTTACATACTAAAAATGACACGAAACCCACTGACATTAGTTCGTTAATTCCGATCAACAGTAACCATCACCGCCCATGGCTCAAAAATATACCCAAGGGCCAATTTCAGAGAATAAAAAGGAACTGTTTGAAGGAGGATGTAGGAATACAGCAACTATCAGCAATGAATGAACTGTTTATTGCAAAAGGATACCCCCCAAGGGATATGCTGCTGTCCCATAAACCTAAGATAAAGAGTGATACCTGCCCCCAAGTGACATTCATTACCCAATTTTCTAAGAATCACAAGGAGATTGAGAAAATCATTAAGAAACATTGGAATATTTTAAGTCATAAAGCCACATAGGGGATAACCAGGTTCATTTGCCGCAGGGATCTGACCCTTAGGAATCAACTGGTCAGATCCAGTTATTTAGAAAATCAGGAAATTAGGACCAGTAGGAACCATGGCTTTTATAGGTGTGGATTATGTCTCATCTGCAGGAATTTCCCCCAAGTTGGCTCGACTAAAAAAAGTAGACACTTTTCAATCCAATAGCAATGGCAAGACCTTTTAGATTAGAGATTTTATTACCTGTAATTCTCGGAACTGCATATACCTTCTTGACTGTAAATGTGGGAAACAATACATAGGACGCACCACTAGATCCCTTAAAATCAGGTGGGGAGAACATCTCCATAATATCAGGAAGTGACTCCTCATGCATTCAGTTTCTGCGCATTGCAAGGAAGCCCATTTCTGTGATCCGTCTTCCATTGCAAATTTTTTAGGGATTAAACAGATAAAAAATGATTGTCACAAAAATAATATGGCTACTGGACTGGTAAAATCTGAAATTTTATTAATTTTGACTTGGACGCTTTAGTACCCTCAGAATTGAATTTAGATTTTGAATTAAAATGGTTCCTGTGATTACACTTATCAGGTTAATATCTCCTTTGTCTCTGTTACAGGGCTTGAACCAGGCATTCCTTTAACAACATCTACAGCCATACCAGCCTGTCCACACCCGATCTCGTCCGATCTTGGAAGTGAAGCAGGCCATGGGATGGGAGACCACCTGAGAATACAGGGAGCTGTAGGCGAGACAGTTTTGAGATGCCTTTAGTTCTTTGCCCTGTGTTTCTATCTAAAACAAACTAGGAGGATCTTTGACCTAGTGTATGATGCTTTTGTGCCCATATTATCATGCTTCTCTGTGCACATGTTCCTAGTTCTGTATTTTTCATATTTCATGTATTGGACCCCCATGCATAAGCAGTTGGGTCTTTTCCTTAGATAGTCCCCAATATTTATTATTTGTTATATATTTTTTTTTTTTTATATATATGCTTCAATGATGTATATATATGTCTTTTATACAGTATGGTATACATATTTTTATTCTTTGCTATGACAAAACACATATTTAAACAGGTATTAATGGATCTTTAATTCAATAAAGGGCCATTTTGTAGGAATGCCTTTAGACCTTAGTAGAATTTTTTTTGTTACAACATGATCTTCTGTATCACATGCATCTTAGCTAATTTGAGTGCCGTTTCATTTTAAAGATATATGTCCGATTTTGATATGTTACTTTGTATCTTATAGTACTTAGTAAATGTGACTAAAAGACTAGTATATACAGCATAAGAATTGTTTACTCATTGAGCACCTGCTCCGTGAACACGTATGTCCGGCAATACGATTATGGACAGCTGTGCAGATAAATAGAGCCAGCCCCTCCTTTTGTGCATTAACGCTTTGAGAAAGGAACCCTTTGGCTCCAAAACGCGTCAGCAGCGATACCTCCATTCCCCTAAGATTGACAGACAGTTTCCTTTGTCTGTCTCTCGGCTCCCCCGCCAGGAAAGTGTTTTAATCTTTCTACTGTTACTTTTCTGACTATTTTTTGTACTTGTTTAATACCAATTATTTACAAAAGTTTTTAATAAGAGAGTTATACGCATAATAAACATATGACAATTCATTTATCTAAACCTTTTTTCTTGCTTTCAAGCAATAGGGGAATCAAGTATCGGTGCACAATTGGAATAAGAGGGGCTGTGCTGTGTATCACATTAACTTCAAGTGCTTGGACTCTAATGTTGAGAGTTACATCCTTAACAATTATTCTGGACTTATCTTTAGGATCTCCAGTTCCCATTGCTTTAGAGACTTTTTTTTATTGCTGCCTAGGTTGATTTTAATCAATTTTCAATGTAACTATTTATTTATTTATTTATTTATATTATGAACTCTATATATTTGTATTGATGAAATACAGCTCCTTATAACAATCTACGACATCTACAATATTTTTGTACTTTAGTTACGATATTTAACGGCTACATCAGCTCTCCAATCAGTTGTATATCCATTTTTCTTAGTAATTACAGCGCGCTCTATGTCTGATCCATGTGCATGACAATTATTGTTTTTTGGGGGCATGGATCCCCTTCAGATGTGTAGAGTGCAGCAGTAATTAGCACGGTACCTCCAGGGTGTTTTCTGTTGACATTTAGTCCCCTGCCATTAAGGGGACTAAGGGTGAAAACTCTGAGAATGTTATCTAGTTTGAGCAGAAGGGATGAGATACCAGCAAAAGGGAAACCAGTCTTTCCAACCCTTCTTCCTTCCATTCCCAAAATTTAAATCTAATAATAATAAAAGTCACAGGGATGAGAAGATTGCAGACATATATAGTGAAGATAAACCTAAGGGTCATCTGGAGTGTCATCCTTGCTGTCCTGAAGTAGGTGGATATGGTTGGTGGTGTCAATGTCAGTGGGGTCTCTCTAGGAGGAGGGTCAGCAGAATGTACTGTGACAACTGAAGCTATTCTGATAGATCTGGAACTGTTATACACATGGGGCCTGATCCAGAGCTACGATGTTACACTGAGCGCTGTAGCGCTCAGCGTAAAATCGCTGCTCTGGCCCGACACTCCCCCTTGTAGGAGCGTATTAAATCTCCTTTACGCCGGCTGAAGGCTACCCTAACAGAAGGTGTTCAGGAGTTTGAAGTACAGCAGTTTCTCCATTGTGGAGCTGAAGAGACTGAAGGGGAGTACCCAGTGTTATTTGATATCAAGGCTTCTCAGGACATCTATCAGAGGTTTCATTAGCCGGTTTTGTTGGGGAGTGCTGCAGGACAGGTCTTGATATATTTCGACATGGTGGCCATCAAACTCGACTGTCTTTGCGTTCTTGCTTTCTCAACTCTTTCTTCATAAAATAGTGTAACTGGGATATAACATCCAAGCTGGTTTGAGTTACGCGTCGACGCTCGGGCCGCAGCAGTAACTAGTTTGTTTACTTGCGTCGCTCGCGACTGGCATTGCTAGGTTACCTAGAAGCCAGTCCATGCCAATGCTCGGCCTTCTACTCCTTGTGCTCGCTCTCCCTGCCTCTCGGCTGGCCTCCTGTTTGTTGCCTGGTTTCCTGGATGCCAGCCTATCAGTTCTGTAGGTGGGTATTGGCTGCTTTCCGCATTGGTCACTCACCTCCTTAAAACAGTTTGGGCTGTGCTTCCTCACCGGTTATAGCGTCCTGTTGGTCCTGCTGCCAACTCGTGTTCTGTGCTCTTGCCTTTGTGGTGTACTCTCCTTGTGAATTATCCTCCATTTCCTGCCATGTCTGCTCCATCCCTGAAGCCTGCCTCTCCTGCCTTGTATACTTACCTTGTCTCCTCGTCTCCCTGCTCGTATCTCTGTTCCCCAGTTGGCTCCTTGTGTTCTGTCTTTAGCTGCTCCAGTCTTCCTGGGGAATATCCATCTGCACTCCATTCTATCTGGTAATATCTATCTCTATATCTATCTCTCCTTGTGAATTATCCTCCATTTCCTGCCATGTCTGCTCCTTCCCTGAAGCCTACCTCTCCTACCTTGTGTACTTACCTTGTCTCCTTGTCTCCCTGCTCGTATCTCTGTTCCCCAGTTGGATCCTTGTGTTCTGTCTTTAGCTGCTCCAGTTTTCCTGGGGAATTTCCATCTGCACCCCAGTCTATCTGGTAATACTGTACCATTTCCATCTGCAGTCCAGTCTATCTGGTAATCTGTGCCATTTCCATCTGCACCCCTGTCTATCTGGTAATCTGTGCCATTTCCATCTGCACCCCAGTCTATCTGGTAATTCTGTACCGTTTCCATCTGCACTCCAGTCTATCTGGCTATCTGTGCCATTTCCATCTGCACCTTAGTCTTTCTGGTAATTCTGTGCCATTTCCATCTGCACTCCAGTCTATCTGGTTAATCTGTGCCATTTCCATCAGCACCCCAGTCTATCTAGTAATACTGTGCCGTACCCATCTGCACTTCTGTGTGAAAATGTAGTGGTTTCCTTAGTAGCACTATGGTGGTGCATAGATCATTAATTAAAAGGAAGGCATGCATTTGTTGAAAATAAAGAATTACTTTTATTTGGTGCAGGGTATAAAACTTGGAGGACGTTAGCAATAGGTGTGCTTAAAAGTTCATAAAAGGTTCAAATGTCTTTCAAATTTGTGTGCACAGTTTTTGGTTTCATGCAAATAGAAATCCACACTACCCCACTGATGTGAAGGAAACTGTAGTTTACTTTTTCCCGGGTAAGTAAGATGTAGCTTGGTGGGATGAGCTGTTCTCGGTGGCAGGGAGTCTTTCTGAGTGATCAGCTTTCTCTCTTCAAGGCGTTTCAGGTGTGCGATGACCTTTGTCAAAGAGTATGAGCTGATCATTCGCTGTCTGTTTAAATACTTTTGATTGGCAGTTGGTTACTTGTTCTCTGTTTTAATAGTTTCGTATTGAAGATATGTAGGAGGGTTGTGATAGGGGAGATTGGAAACAATGTTGGTAACTTGTAGCATAAATTCCCATATTGTAACATGGTTATGCTTTAGTGGAGACGGCATTGCGTTACCATAGTTACGAAACGCTTGCGGGTAGATTTCCTGCATAGCGGTAAATTTTGTCGAAAACTGGTAGAAGATTATGAGCAGAGAAAGAAGGAGTTTACATGGTTTAGGTACAGCTTATGTTTATGAGTCAGATTGATGTCCGTAGGGGTACTGATGAGTTTACCTGATGGCAGTACTATCTGTCGGGTCCTCGTTGCTGTTACACTCCGTTAACATGTCTGTATTTCTGTTCTGTTATTTTACTGTTCTATTTATTTTATGCCTGCCTATTTTACTGCTATGTATCTGCCATTGCTAGCTGTGCAGCTAGCTGCACATTCCCAGCTGCAGCTATTAGCTCTGGAGGTGTGGTGTGCCCTCCTCACTGATTGGAGGAGGGTTCTTTAAATAGCTGCTGCTGGGATCTGCACACCGTCGGTTATAGCGTCTGGTCCTTGCTTTATGCTCGCTGACATCATGTGCCTGATAAGTGCTTTTTGCTCTTGCTACCCTGTTACCCTGTTTCCCAGTGTTACCCCTTGCCTGGTTATACCTCTCTTCGTTGTCTGTTGTACCCTCTGTGTGGTAAGGTGCGCAGCGTGAGTGGCTTGCTGCTCTCGCCATCGGCCTCTGTCCTGGACAGGTCCGGTCTCCATTCCACTTGCTGGTTTGAGTGTTGCGTGCATACCATCCTGCATTGCCCCGACTGTTCAGGCGTGTGTGTGTCATCTACCACAGTTGCTTATTGCCTCCTGCTTGTGTCATCTGCAGTGAGTGATCGTGTGTTATTGCCATGTTGGTTTTCACAGTACCTGCTTGTGCCATCTTGCGGTAGTGTGTTTGTTTACCTGGCCACGTGTGTTAGCGTCTCCTGTCTTGCAGTGAGTTCGTGTTCCAGCCTTGCCACGTTGGTTAGGGTTCTGCTGTTGTCATCTGCAGTTACTCAGCCGCCAGCCTTATCCTCCACTGTGTAGTTCTTCTCCAGTGTGTGTTTGCTGTGTGTGTATCCAGCCTGCGAGTACCATCTAGCAGTGTATTTAGTCATCAGCCTTGTATGCCACTGTGTTATTATTCTCCAGTGTGTTAGCTGTGTGTATCGTTAGAGCATTGCTCCGCTGTTATAACATCTTGCAGTGTGTTTGGTAGTTTTCCATCTTGCTTCCACTCAGTACTTACCATCTGTACTTTTCTCTGTATTGCTGGGACCTGTAGTGCACATTGCACTAATCTCAGTATTCGTAGTATATCTGTTGTATTTCCCTGGGTGTATTACTTACCTCTGTGCTCACCTATTTGGAAGTTCAGATATTGCAGTTTGTAATATTTATATGCTGCTTACTATTGAGAGAATTCAGTACTTGACCAATAAACCTGTTTGCCTTACTTTATATCTGGTCTTGTGTGTACTGTATGTGAGGGTTCCGGAGAGTACCTGGGTTCCAGTCAGCACACCACGCTGCGGTTCCCCACTGTGGGTGCAATCCCCAGTGGCCAATCGTAACAGTTGCTTTTTGTATCTATGTGAAAGGATTTTTTTGTTGATGGAAAAAGGGAGGAAGATTTAGTCCATATGGGCTGAGTTGTTATTCTTCCATGGCGGCTCAAATTCACATATATTTAAGTGCATGTAGTACTTTGGGAGTCATTTAGGACTTCTTGTCCAGCTTTATTTGTACCTGTCACATTTTGTGATCTGTGCCATTTTTTGTGTGATTTTTTCAAAGTTGTCTTTCGGTATAGGGCGATGAAAGATTAGTTTTGAAGCAATTCCTTTTTTTATTAGAGAGGTACCTGTCACATATACTCTAAGCACTTTTGGTGTGATTTGGTTGCGGTTTTTTTAAAGCATTTTTTTGGATGAGTTTTTTTGGAGTGCTGTTGGAGGTTTCCTCCTATTAAATTGGTAAGAGGACCTTCTATTGACTGAGTGGGCTAAGGATGTGGAAATTTTGGAGATGAACTATAATGATTGTGGCTTTGTTTATGCTAGTGATTCCTTCATGGGAACCATTTTAACCCAAAGTCCATGTTCAGTCCAGTAGGATGTAATGTTTTTAATTTAAAAATCCATTCCATTTCTGTTGTCGCCAGTCTTTTTTCTGTTTTTATTTTTCCAATTATCCTCCACTTTTTGTATTGTATTTTTTTTAAATGCATGGGGATAGAATGGGTTTCCATTCATTTTCTCATGTTCCTTAGATGCTCAGCTAGGTGTATTTTTAGGGGACGTGATGTCCTTCCTACATAGAAGAGGCCGCACTTGCACTCCAAAATGTAGACTACATTCTTTGTGCTGCACGTCATAAAGTTGTGTATTTTGTAATTTTTGTCCTTTATGCTGACTTCGTTATATTTTGATTTTTCTATCTGGATTTCCCTGCATGGTATGCAGGTCCCACACCGGTGGAATCCCTTGGTTCTTATGGACCTGCCATTTGGTAGTTCAGGGATATTGCTTCAAACCAATAGGTTTTTTAAATTTTTAGTCCTTCTGTAAATAAAGTGTGGTTTCTCCGGTAGATGGTTATTGAGTATGGGGTCTTTCTGTAAAAGTTTCCAATGTTTTCTGAAAACTCCCTCAATTTTCTTATGGTTGGGGACAAATTGGGAAAGGAAAGACCAGTTGGTGTCCTTCTTGTTCGTTTGGGTTTGGGTTTTGGTGGGTGGGTGAATGATGGTTTCTCTTGTAGTGTTTTGAATTCTTATTTCAGCCTCATTCAGTATTTCTTCATTGTAGTGCTTTTCTTTGAATTGTGGTTTTAGGTCTTGGATTTGTTCTTTGCAGATTGTGTCTTCAGTGCAGTTCCTTTTTATCCTCCTATATTGTCTGAAAGGGATGCTTTTGAGCTAGTTATTGTGATGTAAGCTTGACATGTCAATGAACGAGTTTGAGTCAGTATTTTCTCCTGAATGTTTTGGTTTTGATGCTATTGTTTTCTATATATACAGTCAGATCCAGAAACTTGACTTGAGTTCGACTGATGTCGAAAGTAAGTTTGATGCTGCAGTTGTTCTGATTAAGATATTGACAGAAGATGTTGAGGTAGTTTTGTGGTCCTTTCCAGAAGAAGATGATGTCGTCAATGTATCTGTACCATGAAGACAGATTTGCTCTCTATTCATGACCATTCCAAACTTGTTTGGTTTCCCAGGCTGTCATAAAAAGGTTGGCGTAGCTGGGAGCGAATCTTGTCTCCATGGCAGTACCGACTTTATGTAGATAGTAAGATCCTTCAAAGTAAAAGAAATTGTGGTTTAGAATGAATGTTATTCCTTCTTGTAGTAGTTCTGTTAGGTCCTGATTTGTTCCTGAGTTGAGGAGGGTTTCTGTTGTTGCCTGGATTCCCTGTGAATGTTCTATGATAGTGTATAGTGCACTGACATCAGCTGTCTTTATGATCATATTTTCGTTGCAAGTGATTGTTTCTAATTTTTGAAGAAGGTCTGTTGTGTCCTTTAGATATGATTTGGTTTTAGTCATGAAAGGTTGCAGATGATGGTCTATGAAGGCTGATAGGTTACATGTGATAGAATTGGATCCGGATATTATGGGGCTTCTGGGGGGGTTTGGTGGGGTTCTTGTGGATTTTTGGCAGAATGTATATGCCTGGGATGACTGGTTCCAGCACATTGAGGAAGTCCAATTATTTTTTGGAGATGGTGCCTTTTTCGAAGAATTTGTTGATCATTTGAGTGAATGATTTCTTCATATTTGGGGTGGGGTTCCGATTTGAGTTTTTGATATGTGTTTCCTTCCTTGAGCTGATGATTTATTTCCTCTGTGTAGTCATTTTTGTTTAAAATGACTACTGCACCTCATTTGTCTGCAGGCTTGATGATGATTTCTTTGTCTTCTTTTAGTTAAGTGCCTAAAATTCTTCTTTGGTGAGGTTGGGTTTCCCTCTATGTTTTTCAATATTCAATGTTTCTATATCATCCCATGCCGTATTTGAGAAGGTTTCTATGAAGTTTCCTTTAATGTGCTTTGAATAGAAGGTTGAGGGATCTTTGAACTTGATCATTTTTTCTTCTTCTTCATTGTTGTCATGTGGGTTATCTTGTTTCTCCATTAGAAAAAATTTCTTGAGTGTGATTTTTGGATGTATTTTTGAACATCAATGTAGAGTTCAAATGGGTTGGATCCTTTTGTGGGTGCAAATTTGAGTCCTTTCTGTAGGACTGACAGTTCATCATTATTGAGTGTTCTGTTACTTAGATTGAAGATTTTGCATGAATCTTTGTTGGGGGTGGATTCAATTGTAGTTTCTGTGTTGTTTTTTCTTTTCTTCTTTTTGGTGGATCTTTTTTTTCTTTTTATGGTTGAGTTTATTGCCGCCTCTTTTGCCTGTTTTTGGATGTGCCTTTATCTTTTCCTTGGTCCTTGATTCCAACCTTGTCCTAAAAAATGATGGTGATTTTCCCTGGTTATCTGTTTGGGTTCGTTTGGTAATGTTGTTCTTCCTCATATCTTTCACATTCATATGTTAGGTTACGGTACTCATCATTTTTGTGTGGTTCATAGTATCCATGGTTTCTATTTCCATTCTCCTGGTATCCATGGTTTCTATTATCCTTTTCATATTGATGGGATTGTTCAAGAATTCAAGAATTGGACTTCCTCAATGTACTGGAACCAGTCACCCCCGTCATATACATTCTGCCAAAAATTCACAAGAACCCCACCAAACCCCCCGGACGCCCCATCCAATTCTATCACATGTAACCTATCAGCCTTTTAGACCATCATCTGCAACCTTTTCATGACTAAAACCAAATCATATCTGAAGGACGTAACAGACCTTCTACAAAAATTAGAAACAATCACTTGGAACGAAAATATGATCACAGCTGATGTCAGTGCACTATACACATCATAGAAAATTCACAGGGAATCCAGGCAACAGCAGAAACCCTCCTCAACTCAGGAACAAATCAGGACCTTACAGAACTACTACAAGAAGGAATAACATTCATTCTAAACCACAATTTCTTTTACTTTGAAGGATCTTACAGTCTACAGAAAGTCGGCACTGCCATGGGGACAAGATTTTCTAACAGCTACGCCAACCTTTTTATGACA
The DNA here is from genome assembly GCA_011038615.1 of Limnodynastes dumerilii. Classification (NCBI taxonomy): domain Eukaryota; kingdom Metazoa; phylum Chordata; class Amphibia; order Anura; family Limnodynastidae; genus Limnodynastes; species Limnodynastes dumerilii. The sequence continues at coordinate 51,621 of WWET01006165.1, forward strand.
GCCTGGGAAACCAAACAAGTTTGGAACGGTCATGAATGGGGAGCGAATCTGTCCTCATGGTATAGATACATGGACAACATCATCGTCTTCTGGGAAGGACCACAAAATGACCTCAACATCTTCTGTCAATATCTTAATCAGAACAACTGAACAACATCAGTCAAACTCAAGTAAATTTTTCTGGATCTGACTGTATATATAGAAAACAATAGCATCAAAACCAAATCAATCAGGAAAAGATACTGTCTCAAACTTCTTCATTGATATGTCAAGCTTACATCACAATAACTGGATCAAAAGCATCCCTTTCAGACAATATAGGAGGATAAAAAGGAACTGCACTGAAGACACAATCTGCAAAGAACAAATCCAAGACCTAAAACCACAATTCAAAGAAAAGCACTACAATGAAGAAATACTGAATGAGGCTGAAATAAGAATTCAAAACACTACAAGAGAAACCATCATTCACCCACCCACCAAAACCCAAACCCAAACGAACAAGAAGGACACCAACTGGTCTTTCCTTTCCCAATTTGTCCCCAACCATAAGAAAATTGAGGGAGTTTTCAGAAAACATTGGAAACTTTTACAGAAAGACCCCATCCTCTATAACCATCTACCGGAGAAACCACACTATTTACAGAAGGGCTAAAAATTTAAAAAAACCTATTGGTTTGAAGCAATATCCCTGAACCACCAAATAGAGGGTCCATAAGAACCAAGGGATTCCACCGGTGTGGGACCTGCATACCATGCAGGGAAATCCAGATGGAAAAATCAAAATATAACGAAGTCAGCATAAAGGGCAAAAATTACAAAATACACAACTTTTTGACGTGCAGCACAAAGAATGTAGTCTACATTTTGGAGTGCAAGTGTGGCCTCTTCTATGTAGAAAGGACATCATGTCCCCTAAAAATACGTCTAGCGGAGCATCTAGGAACAAAAGAAAATGAATGGAAACCCATTCTATCCCCATGCATTTTTAAAAAAAGAACATAAATGCTCCACAAAAGGACTCAAAAACTTTTGGGCAATACAAAAAGTGGAGGATAATTGGAAAAATAAAAACACAGAAAAAAGGGTGGCGACAGAAATGGAATAGATTTTTAAATTAAAAACATTACATCTTACTGGATTGTGTTACACTCCGTAGTAGTTGCACTGGCAGGATCTAGCAGGCTTAGGTTCTATGTGCTCCCTTTTCCCCAGCTGTCAGGTAATCACCTGTGGAGGTGTGTCAGGGTTGCCTTGTGATTGGAGGATCCCTCCTTAAATACTCCCTGCTCACTTCCACAGCTGTCGGTTATAGCGTCTGGTTCCCGATAGTGCTAGCTGGCTGTCTGAGTGCTTCGTTGCTTATCACA
>WWET01006166.1:0-22011 GCA_011038615.1 Limnodynastes dumerilii
GCGCATCGGCGTAGGTCTGGATCAGGCCCAAATACTCAGCTCTATGGGAAACCCAAATACCCAAATATTTCAATTTAGTGGTCCAATGCAAGGGGCCCTGCGGAGGGGCACGTGAAGGATCCTAACAACCCTAGGGAAAAATATGGGACTTAGACCAATTTATTTTTAAACCAGAGTAAACCCTGAAGGTGTACACCGTACTGCAATAAACTCCACATTGAGTGCCTAGCATTACACAAGAAAAGTAAGATATCATCTGTGTATAGAGCTATGGTGTCTACTGAGATGCCCACTGGCTGTCCAACAATGTCAGGGGGGTATATTTACAAAAGTCGATTTTGCAAAAAAAGACCAAAGTCCCGGGACTTTGCTGGTGATTATGCCGGCGCGTATTCACTAAAGGCAAAGTCCCGGGACTTTAGCCTTTTGCAAAATCGACCCGGCAAACATCGCTGGACAGAAATCGCCCAGATGTTTGCCATTTAAAAAATACGATTAGATGTATTCACTAAAGGTGATTTGACTAAATCACCTTTAGTTCGTCTGCAAATCGCAGAAAAACAAAGTGCCCCACACTGGCTCTTTCAATTGAACCATTAGCCGCCCCCACATTAGAAATAATGTTAATATTAGGGGTATCCCCATTAGAGACACAGAGTTTAAAATCTCTTTATTTGCGGACGATGTTCTTCTTACCCTTAGCACTCCAACTATATCTCTCCCTAATCTTTTGAAAGAACGATCCCTCTTCGGCAAATTTTCTAGGTACAAAGTAAACAATACTAAGTCAGAGGCTCATCTTCCTCCATCTTTGCTCTCATCGCTTCAATATTGTTTCAAATTTTTGTGGCTCTTAACAGAAGAGCAACCAGTTAGCTTTCTCTCTTGGCTCCACAAACATTTGCGTCCCCCTTCTGTATATGACATTCCTATGGTGAGGTTCTCCTTGTAAATTAGGATTTTTTTAAATAGAAAATTGGAATTAGCCCCCTACCCCTCTCCTCTTACCCCACTGTGGAAACCCCCTAAATTCCCTTTGGGAGGGCACCCTTTTATAGAAATTATGACGTCATAAGCACTATTCCCCTCTTATGTAAATGACGTAATATTTTCTATAAAAGGGTGCCCTCTACTGACCGAATGGTCATTAGTAGCGGCGCCGAAGAAAAGGAAGGAGCCTATCGACAGGGCAAGTGTCAGAAGAGGCCAAAGAGCAGAAGGACCGGATCATCATCTTCAAGCAACCGGACAAGATTCTTCAAGCAACTGGAGAAGATTATCTGCAAAGAATGAAGAACTACAAGCAACTATTCCCAAGAATGATGACAGCTAAACGGTGAGTGTGAAATAATTTTATTTACTTTATGCAACACACATTAGTTTCAAATACATTTAGTACAAAACAGGGTGGCCCCCTGGGGTAATTTTACAGAGTAGGGGGCAATATTATGCATTGTAAATGTTTATTTTAGGCACACATGTATGCAAATGTATTTGTGTATGTTTTTTTCACACAGTTTTTTTGGGGGGGAAACCGGATACAGCACAGCATGCTTAGAAGGCTTAATATGCTGACGCTGATATTACTACAAGGCTCAGCAAGGCTGAGCTTTGTAGTTCTATCAGCGCAGCCATGCTAAGCATTCCAAACATGCTGCGCTTGTGATTTTTTTTTTTTTTAAACAGAAAGCAAATGCGATTTTTCAAGGGAAAATCGCTGTGCTTTTCTATAGAATTTCTATAGAAATCGTATTTAACAAGCGTCTGTTAGTGATTACCATGATTTTTGCTAAAAAATTGTGGCTAGATCGGTTGATTTCAAATTGCTTAAAAAAAAAATATCGACTTTTGTAAATATGCAAATGATATATGCAAGGGGGCTCTAAGGCTAATGCAAAAAGTGCAGATGTCAATGGGCAACCCTGTCTCATACCCCTAACCAGGTTAAATAAACCAAAAGTGTGGCCATTAATACAGACCCTGGCATCAAGGGCAGAATAAAGGAGCTGGAACCATTTAATGAATCGTTCCCCAAAACCAAAGCGGCACAGCACCTACAAAAATGTAAAGCCCCTCAACAGAGTTGAATCCCTTGGTGGTGTCTAACGACAAGACTTGACTTGCATAACCTGCACCCATGAGTTCTGTATATCCACAGCAAAAATCAGGAATATAGAAACTATATGATTCTCAAATCAGAGAGGGCTTTGGTACAGGCCAATGCAGAACAGCATCTCTATCCCAGTAATAAAGAAGCTTTACAATGAAGGTGCCCTTGGAGGGGGAAGTTGAGTAGGCATACAGTGAGTCAGGTCTACTGCGAAATAGGGAGAGAAAGCGTCCTTCCCAAACTCTTGAAGAAGCTAGGATTCCAGGAACAATTCTGGTGAGTTTTCCTCTCCGCTCTCTCTAGTAGACCAATGAATTTTGTCTCAACCTCCACTCCAGGTCTGACAGCTTCATTTTGCATTGATGCACCTCAGTTGTCAGCATAGCAATTTGGTCAGGAAGGGGGGCCACTACATCATCCAGCACTGAGATACAGCGTTCTGTTTCGACCAGATCCAAGGTAAGCAAAGTTTGCTATAAATGAACAGGATCTGCAGACAAGTGGGTACAAAGCAGCTGGTCAGTTCAGAGCACTCTGTGTGCAGACTGAAACAGCAGGCAAATAGGCAGAAGTAGTAAGGCCCACAATAGGTGAACTTAGACAGCAGCCTGCAGGTTAAATCTGAGAGCAGTTGCAGCACTGCATATATGTGAAATCAGCAGGCAAGTAGACTCAGAACAGCGTATATACATATAAGTAGTGTAGCATACAGCATGTGGACCGAATCAGTAAACTGCAGATAAAATCTGAGCATGGTTGTAGAATTGTGGATAGCTAAGTGCAGCAGGTAAATAGTCACAGAACAGCATCCAGAAAAGTAGCGTAGCACCCAGAAGGTGAGCTAAAACAACAGGCTGCAAGTTAAATCTGAGAGTATTGGCAGTACTGCGGATTGGCTTAACCAGCAGGTGAATAGTCACCAGAATGTCTCTTACTCACCCCTCACGGTCTGGTCCTTCTACACATGCTGATCGCGGCATGTAAACAAAGCCACGTTGAGCACCGCCACAGCTTCAGTCGGACGTGCGCTCCACCTCCCTGCTCCTCTGCAATTATTGGATGTTCTCCCTTGCCTAGGAGATGTCCTATGGGGGGCTGCTGGCCTATTGGAAGCCAGCAGCCTCTATATCAGACTGGCTCTGTCAGTCTGACAGTGCCGGTTATAGCGTCTGGTTTCCAGTCCTGTGACCTACTACCTTGCCTGTGCCTAGTGCTTTTTGCCTAGTGAATTGTAATCCAAGGTGACCCATTGTTCCTGCCTTGTTCCCTGTTGTGCTGCTTCAGTGTATCCTCCTCTCTCTCTTCCTAGTGTTTGCTCCATTCCTGGTTCACCTTGCCTGCTCCTGAGTGTCTGTTCATGTTACCCCTTCGGGGGGTCCCTTCTTGTATTGCTTAAATGCTGTGCGAGCCCCCAGTGTGTCTTGTCTGTCTCCAGTCCAGTCGTCTTTCTTCCCGTTGCTTATTCCTGTTCAGTGTTCTGTATAGTCCGTCAGAGGTCAGTCCCTTCTGACTCTTACCACTTTACCGATCTTCAACATCAGAGGCTCTAGTGAACACCAGGTCCTAGTTAGACTACATGCCCTGATTGCATTGTCCGTCTCATAACATCCAGAAGCCTGTTGGACTATTTCTTTATGGTTTTTGCTATCCAAGCCTCTGATAAAGTGAGCCTGAGAGACATGCCAGCTGTCCCATAAATAAATTTGAGAATAGTATCACACTTTATATCTGTGCTATTTTTAAGATTAGCAGACTCTTGAATAGTTAGGGTACTGATTCTGGAAAGGTGAGCAACAGGAGCAGCAACTCTGGGAGTCTGCTCCCATTTAGACACTTTAAGGGGTATGTGTATGAAAATATCCTGGGAACTGAAAAACCTCTAATCAAGGCTTGTTTCCTCAACAATATTAAGAATTTGAGGAAAAGAGGGTTAAGTAAAAACTCTTGAGCAATCTGCGCATGCGTAGTTCGCGTATTTACGCTTGAAAATACGGCCGCACGATCCACAAGTACGTTTTTCACTCTATGTGTGATCCTCAATTACGTAAATGTGATTTTACACAAACGTAAATGAGGGGGCATGACAATCGTAAAATATGGGAGTTTTAAAATATGCTAATGAGTAAAGAGGCCGTGTGAACGTAATTACATTCGATCCACATGTCCGTGACAACAAACGTAATTGAACTTACGTTTTAAAAAGTTAAGGTAGGGTTTCAATTGCATAACAATAACAAGTTGTTGCATTTCCGTGCCGCCGCATAAGTTCGTTTAGCAGAGTAAATACTTATTATGGAGTCATGCACTTGTAGCTACACATGTGAAACAATGACCTAATTGTGCAATCTATATAAATCTCAACCCTGCTAGTGTTTCTACAGCTGTATAGAGGTTTTGGTGTGTTGTTGTTGTTTGGTATAGAAGAATCTATATTGCATATATGAAGAACCATTCACCGATGCTGGAGCAATCCACGTGGGCGGCAGGTATTCTCCGACGCTACAACCTGCCGGTTAGATTAGACATCCTCCTACGCGCGTTTCGCATAGGCAGCTTCGACGGGGAGAATACCTGCCGCCCACGTGGATTGCTCCAGCATCAGTGAACGGTTCTTCTCGGGTATACGAGTGCAGGAAGGGTGAGATACTGGCCTGGAAAGGCGAAGCACATCCGTGAGGATGTTAGGGGATATCAGGGCTAGTACCGTTTGGATAGCTTAGGATATGCCTGATCCTTAGGCAAAATTGAACCTTCACCTTAAAGTCTGGATGTCTCTCTTGTCTCTGAGGCTGAGTATATTAATTTAATACGGAATATTTACCTAATTATTGAATATTACTGTCCTCTAATATGTGTACAAAAAATATTTACCATGTGGGGAATGTTCGTAATACGATTTTAAAATGTAATAATAAAAATCATATTTTTATTGATTCAAACGATACTTGCTTATTATTGACTATACGTAGGTTTGTGCACTCAAGGTAGTACTTAGGAGTTCCTTTAACTCTGTTTTTTGTTCTTTATTTTTAATTAAAACATTAATTACATGTTATAAAAATAACAAATAACAAGTTATGTATTTTAAATGATTTTATTTAAATGCTAATAAACAACAATAATAGATGAGGTTTAGCATTTGTGAATAAGTGACATTTTGAATTGTTATCAATATATATTTTTTTGTAAGTTTTTTTCCACCTTTCTTTTCTTTTGGTGCAGGTGCTGGTGCTGGTGCTGTTTTAGATCTTGTTTTGGGGGGCAAAAAGCCTATTTCAGTGTTGGCACACATTGCTGCAGATCTTTTGGATGCTCTGACTGGTGCTGGCATTACATCTGTCATAATCCTGGATGATGTTAATGGTATAGACTCAGGTATTGTTTGCATTGTATCTTTTTTGACTGTGTAATCAAAGAAAGCTTGCATCACATCTCTAATATTGGTTAAAGTATCATTGAGTCTGTCCAATGCCTTGTTACTGATCGTCATTTGGTCATGTAGGGGGTCTAGTTTATTGATGATTTGAGTTGTGCGCTGTTGAATTGCACGGTATGATGTAGATGGTCCAGGTATTTCATCATCATGTTGTGGCAGTGATGGGATGGATGGTGATGATGATGATGATTATGGTGATGGTGCCAGAGCTGGTGGTGGTGGTTGTGCAGGTTGTGATGTTGGTTGGGATGTGGCCTCAACATCTTCTTCATGTATGGATTGTGTGTCATCCAGTCTTTCATTAATATCTAGGAAAGAAGGAAATGAGATAACAGTGAACATGCAATGTGACTAGGATGATCCATTTAATACGTTTGAACAAATTTTGATAAAAATACAAGCTTCAAACATGTCTACACAGTATAATGCTAGCTAAATAACTCTGTCTCTCTTTCTGTCTCATTATACATTTCCACAACTCTGTTTTGATACATTTAAGGACATTCCACATTGAAGCTTAATAAATTAGACACTTGAAAAGCTGTATATCTTTAAAGTTGATGTTATACAAATAATCTGATATCACTTTTAATATTACCATCGCTGTCTTCTGATTCAGGGTTTGCCGCTGGACGCAAGAGTCTTGGTGGTGGACCGTCCATGGTGTCATGGGGCCTGATTAAGGAAGGGGCCATACGCCCGCACAGGGGGAGTGCCAGGGTAAGTGAACGCCGATACGCTGTGCTTTAGTAAGCATCAGGCCCATGGTCACCAACACCCTCTATCTTAGCTGTAGACACAGCACGCATGGCGAAGTTTTCTAATTCAGTGAAATTCAAGGTTTCAGGTATTGAACCAGCTCCTGTTTGCCTTGAATGAGCGTATCTCTCAGCCATTTTCTTTTTAATTTGATTTTTGAAATCCTGCCATCTGTGTATGAAATAAAATATACTTTAACAATAGAACAATAGTTTTCTGGTTTGGTTAGGACAACTTTGTAGTAAATGATACTATAGAATTAATAAATTGCATTTTTAAAATATTCATACCTCTTTTTCAGAAGTTTAACTGTTCTGAACATACAATTGGGATTTATTTTCCTGGAGTAGGTGACAAAACGATCGTGAATGCCATTCCAAATGCTTCCTCTCAGGTGTGCAGATATCTCACCACCCTCAGTATATAAATGTTCCATCACCTCAGTCACTAAAAAATTAACCTCTGGTGCAGTAAAGTTTGGATTTCTTTTCTGACCCTTTGGACCCATGATAAGCACAGTGTGTACTTACGCACGTGGAAGTGGGTATTGTGCGCCTTTTTACGTACTGCATTTGCACTCTGATTGGCTAATGGCTTTGACTGTTTTCATAGGCTTGTTTTTCCATTATGTGTCATTTAAATCGCCTGTGCGTGCTTTCACTCATACGTATGTCCGCTGTATACGTTTAACAAATGGAAATCATAATAACAACCATTTTGTTAGATGCATTTACAAAACGTTTTATTTAACGTTGTACTAATTCGCAGGATGTGTGTGGGCCTGTCAACTTTATTCTTAGGTGATTGACAAGTACATCTGTTTATGAGTGAAATGATATTTTTAAATATTGTATTGGCTGAAGATTGGTTGCTCTTTGTGGGCGTTACAAGATACAACCAATGGCATAGTTAGATCTAAAGCTGCGTTAGTATGACGCAACGTCACGCAGCGTCACTTAGCGTGAGTTCATAATTTGGTTTAGAAAATGGCAGCTGCACGCGCGGAGCCTTTCACCCGTGCTGAGTTGCGGATCCTGGTCCACATTATGGACCAGTTCGACCTCCGCCAGCCCCGCTGTAAAGCTGCGGTAAGGGCTGCATATTACCGCATACAGCGGGAGATCGGACGCTGTCTTCGTGTCCACCGGCGTGTGGACCAACTTATGCGCTGGTGGTCAGATCTGAGGCGGCGCCAACCTGATCTACTGGCAGAGGTCCACATGCAGATCCAACAGCATGCGCGGAGTAAGTATTTACTTTCAATCATTACTTTCAGTCATTAGTTTTTACTTATGTGCTGCTTACTATGCAATGGTTCTTATTTTGTTTGTGAAAGCATGATTGTGTCCAACAATTTCATGTGTTATTACTATGATGTTGGCCAAACTAGAGTTGCTAAACTTTAAAATTGTGTATATATAGGTATTATTTTATTCCAAATTAGTTTGAAGTTTGCTGTTGTAGTGATGGACATGCTGGGTGTGGCATAAAAATGTCTTGATATGTATTTGACGTTGATATTTTTCTATTTTTTTGAACATTAAATTTTAAAATACAAGTTTTATCTTTGATGGTGTTTCAAGAGACAGACAATTGGCTTTGACATGTTATTAGGGCAAGAGTAACTATGATAAAGCAGGAAACAAGATATTTTTTATGTGGTTTAATTTTAAAATCCTATTATTTTTTTTATTTAATAATTATTTTACTTAAGTGTCTTTCTGTTAATTAACATGTGTATAATTTATTTATATCCATTAGGGTGGGACAGACACAGAATGGCGGTGTTTGGCCGTCGCCAGCTGCAGCACCAGGAGGAAGAGGAGGAGGAGGAGGAGCTGCGCCAGTCTCCACTTTCACCACAGCATGTGGAGGAGGAGCTGGACCAGCCTGAACTGTTGGGGGTCCAACATGTTGAGGAGGACCAGCAGCTGGAGCCAGAGCCAGATGACAATCCAGAGCACCATCATGTGCAGCCAGCACCCATTGAAGGGGTAATTGGTAAGTGTATTTTTTAAGCAATCATTTATGTTTTGAATTGTTTACATGCAAAATGTAAAGAAGGTAAAAAAAAAAAATGCTCCTTAAAAATGTCAAACAAAACTTTATAAAAATTATAATAAACATTTATTACTTTTATCTTTAAGAATGTAATTGTGTATAGTTATCATCTCCAAAAATAGAGAAATAGTCTTGTAAAAAGGTTTTTCTCATTGTGCATTTGGACAAAATGAGGATGTTGAAGCAAGTAAAACAAATAAAGTTAACTAAATTTCAATAAACATGCTATATGTGACATGTGTTTTAAATGTGAAGCATTGCATTGAATGTAACTATGAATTTTGTAGAGTAATTGAAATGCTAATGTATTTTTTCTTTTTATACCAACAGATGTGCCAAACATGGACCCCTTCAATGAGGAGGTCTTAAATATGCTGCACATGATGGTGCAGATGGGCCAGACGGCACAACTTTTACTTAATTTGTATAATGTTTTAAATCCTTAATTTTGTTTCATTTTATTTTATTTTACAAATCATTTTATTATTTTAGTGAATCTGTTTGAATTAATTCTTGTTAAATTTACAAAATGTGTTGTGTTTTGGATGCACCACATAAACATTAACATATACATACATTACATACAACTTACATTATATTAAACAGATAATTAACTAGACATTAATTAATTAGACATATTTTACTTTAGAAATAAAAAATTACACCTGTACATAATGAAGCATTGTAAAAATAAATTTTTATTATGATTGACATAAAGGATAAAAATACATAGGTTATGTTATATCCAACATGTATTTATATGCAATATTTATATTATTTTGAGCACTTCTAATTGATTTAACAAAATATGTTTGTGGTATAAATTACACATAAAATATAACATTAATAAGATCTATATTTAAATATATATGTTTATATTTAAAATATATTTATATAAAATATACAAATCTACAAATATAATACAAATACAAATACACATATACAAATCTTTATTTATACGCATACAACAGTAATTGACAAAACTACACATGCATACTATGTAAAAAAAAAACGTATTTGATAATCAGACGTACGTATTCAGCAAAAGTTCGCATAATCCACAACTACTAGCGTATTACGTGCTGCGTACATTCGTTAAGCAATACGCACGTGTGCGGGCGTATTTTATAATACGTCCGCACGTGTGCAGACGTATTTGAAAATACGTGTCGTGGGTGTGTCAACGTAAGTTACGTTATTGAAACAATGCGTAATTTTAAAGCTTACGTGCATGCGTATTTACATACGTTAACGTACATAAGTACATACGCAGACGTTGTTCTGGATATACCCCAATGTTTCTGATCCAGACCTATGCAAATAATACACCCTTGTGCATAGCGTATTCACACCTGCGTACCTACGAAGCACGCCCCAAGGCACTCCCCTTGCTCGTACTTACTTTTGCCATTTTACACCGACCAAACCCTACCCTAACTTTGCAGAGTGTAACTGCTTGCGTCCGTAGTCTCCATGTGTAGTTACGACGCTAAGCACGCCCATACGATTTAAATGCTTCACCCTGCCCCCGAGGCGTAATCGCGGTTGTCGTATGGCTGGCATGCCCCTTTGTACGTTGTTACGAAGCTGTTACGCTCAAGGCCCATATGCTCAGAGTTACTTTGCATAACATCTGCCGCACGCATGCGCACTAAGTACTTATGGTCGCTTTTATGCTCACAGCAAAATCACGGGCGGCCGTAGGTCTGGATCTGCCCCAATCTCTGTAATGATGTAGAAATCTAACTTAATTCCGCAATAGACTACTACAAATTATGAGCCCTAACAAGGACAGTCTGCTTAGGAGTTTCACTAGCAAATAGGGGATTAAGTACTCACCACACTGGACCAAATTGCACGAGAGAAATCAGCCACCACCAGAGACTTTTCCAAAGACAGTCCCTTCATTGTAGATACAGTACATCTGAAACTGAGAATGCACAGCACCTATTCTTCTGCAACGGAATGCAGCCAACCGATACTGCATTCCGTGTGGAAATCAGCTTCTGCAAGGGGGGCAGGGCCACCCATCATGAGTACAAGATATGCATGGTGGGTGTAGCATTTAAATTGTACAGTAACGACTGGGTTTAGCCTTTATGACCGATCCTCTATTTTACATGCATGGAGTAATAGTTAAGGGTGCTCATGGATCATGGATTCACTATCCACACAGGCGAGTGCCCTGCTTTCCTACATGCAGTATTATGAATATGAAATTCTGTAAGTTAGCCTCCATTGCAAAGGCTATGTACGGAATTTCTGAGTAAATTTGGATTAGGCCCATAATGCAGACAGGGGGTGGGGAAGGGTACAGAATGGACTTTCAGGGAAAAAATCCACAAAACTTTTCCCCTTTTTAGTATCTCACTATAAAAAAGGAAAGTAAAAAGAGGACTTAGTAGAGGGTGTAAGCATTTTTTTGTTAACTGTCAAATGCCCTGTTCCTGAACCTCATTTGACTCCCACGGTCATAGAATTTCCTAGATGGCTGAGAGAGAAAAAATATTTTTTTCAAAATTAAACACCTGTATTTCTGGGACAGGACAAGAAATAAAAAGACATGCCTCATATTTAAATCACTCTATAGCTAGCTGGTACAACACAGTACATAGTACAGGTCAGAAGAAAACTATCTGTACGTATGGAATTTGAGATCTAGAAATTAGTATATGCAAGAGTAGTGCACACCTCCTGCACTTCCCTTGAATGTACAGGCCTTCCACATGCAGAACCCTACCTTACATCTCTGCATGCAGAAGGCCCACGTACAGAATGGTGGATCACATGTAAGAGTTTTGGAACCCCCTTACTGTACGCTTTTTGTATCAGAATGTAGCACTGGTCAATTGCATTCTAACGTGAAAGTCACTGTACTGTGCAGTACAAACTATCTTTCTTAATTCTGGATAAAGTCCTGAATGTTAAAAAAAAATTTGGGGGGAAAGGCCTGGAATAGTATGTAGTAGGAAGCAGTCTGTCCAAGCTCCTGCAAAACTCCTGAAGTAAACTCCTATCTTGGCGATGCCACAGGCTGTAAAATGTCTTCTCCATCTGCTACAACCCCAAAAGGCATCCCAGTAAATTTGGCCTAAATACCAGTGCATGACACTTAAGACCACCTGTGTGTTCTGCTGGGCATTCCCCTTTACTAAGCAGTGCCATTCTCAATGAATGCCATATTCTTTGGAAATTTCTCTATTACTCTTTGACTCCTGTGGTATATGAGGTATTGTGCAAGTCTAGATTTGGTGTGAAAATCTCCATGAGACAGCAACATTGTATTTCAAATGCATTGGCTTATGCTCTGGTTGAAAAGTTAAGAATCTGTTGCAGCTGTGGATTCATGCAGGGGGTTGGTTCCTGTTCTTCAAGTTACCTAATTATTTACGCTTGTACTACCTCAAGATATTTAAAGCTTTTCATCGCAAAAAGGAGATGTAACTGAAGCAGAGTTAGAATTGTAAGGGTTTAAATGAAGTTATACGTAAAATAACTAGCACTCCATTTTGTATATCTGTATCCATTTTGTTCTCTGAATTATTAAAGCCAGAAATTCAGTTATTTTGTGCATTTAGAACAAATAGAAGTTTATGTGAACAAAACATTTTTTATGTTATGACTAATCTTGTCTAGAGAAACTTTGCAAAAACAGAGCCTTATAACAGACCTTGGCATATGAAGATATGAATGATATGACGAGCTTACGGTTAAACCTTATTTTATTGTTTTCTTTTGCTAATTAAATTGCTATTTCTTTTCTTTTGCTAATTAAATTCCTTAAACTGGTGGATGTGACAAGCACATCAGAAAAATCTGTATGTTAAGCTAATAAATCAGAACTCATTTGGAACACCAGCTACGTGTGTCTCAATCTGACTTCTCCGGCCAGCCGTCTTATAGTAAGGTATCCTGACAGAACGAAGATCCCTGTAAGACCCTCTCCGTGGAAGGTCTAGGTGGGGGAACATATCCAACATTTCTTGGTGCCAAAAACCAGCGAAAGCCAGCAATTAGATTGAGCAATGCCTCAGCTTTTGAGTCTCTCAACTACCAACTACGATAAACCATGGTAAGTGACAATCTGATAAGTGATTTTTGCCAATTGTTACTTGACGTATTTAATATTTGTGGTAAGATTCTTAATGTATTTCTCAGTTTAATTCAAGCGCTTTCCCGAAAGCCTATGTCTCCTTCTGTCAGGAATTAATGCATGATGAATGATTATGAATATCATGTATTTGTAACTTGTGCAATTGTTTTAGTGTCAATATTCAGTCTAATTCTTATGTATTGTCTTAGAGAAGGCATTAAGAGGTTCATGACCAAACATATCTGTTATGATAATTTGTGATTCTGTTTTATGGCTGCTAAGATAGAAATAGACAGTGATGGTGATTGTGATTTAGACACTCCATACGGATGTAGATGTTGCAATGGCAGTCTGAAGTGTTCATATCCAAAACTGAACACAAGGGCACGTTGACAAGGTGTGGGGGCATGAGAAGGGAGTGATTAGGGGGATTCTAACAACAGGATATCATGGTTATTGTGTGCCTAAGGAAGGACAGAATTTTGAAACCATAGCCAGTCAGACAGGGGCATAGAGATTCTTTTGTCCACACTCCATATGTTTTAAGGCTATAGTGGAACAAGTGATAGAGGACAGTGAGTAATCACAAAGTAGATAGCATGCGGATAGTTACAAACATAACAGAGAACTAAAACACAGAGGTAAACCCATTCTCCAGTGATAAATAGTCTGATATTTGGCCCGGTGGGGTAAAATAATATATTGTCATTGGGAAGACAGAAGGGGAACCTCTAATAGGGGTGAACACACCCCTATATAGTCCATGAAGAAGTGGGTCCACATGCCGTACAAAGGAGTGAAAAAATGTGAAAAAGGATCTTGGAGAGGTCAGTCAGGTTTGGTAATGTTTAATTGGTACAATGATTGGGAACTGATGTTATCTGTGATTTTATTTTTGTCTGTAATTTTGTTCAATCTTATAACTTGCTGTTGTTTAAATAAGGGAGCAAAAAAAGGGAATTGACAATTGTTGTGCTCCAGGAAATGATTTAATTACAATGACAAAGAATATGTTGCCTGAGTCAGGGGAAACTTGTGTTTAAAACCTTTTAGAAAGTACAGTGGGTGTTTTAAAGTTTGTTTTATGAGGATCTGGATATTTCCTGGTAAATTCGCCACTGTTTTAATGTTTTATGTCATGGTATCTGTTTATGTCTGTATGTCTGTTAGTAAAGTCAGCGACCAGTGGTGGTAGTTAATGGCTGAACAGGAACAAAGGTCAGAAATTTACACAAGCAGTTTTGGTTGTAATTGGTGCAAAGGTGTTATATTTTGGCATTTTGATGGATACCAAGGTTATAATCTTCGGTTAATAGGTAGTGGTTGTTTATCTGTAATACCAGGTATATTTTTGGGATCAGCTCATAATTGTACTGATACTGACAGGTGGAATGGTGTTGTGATAAGAGGGCATCATACTGAAGAATCTATTGTTAAGCAATATCAGGGTAAAGCCTTTTCCAGAGATATACAAGCATACTATTGGTAAAGATCTGCATTTGAATTTGTTTTGTCCTAATACCGACACAATAAATCAGTTACCATGTTTGACAGTTAGAGGAAGTCTTGGGAAAAATAGACCAGGAGATGCAGAAATTTGTTTGACTCTGATTATCAGAGGTGTACAATAAAACTTAAAGTCTATCAGCATAAGGATTTAACCTATTATACATAAGGTGGAATATTTATATTCAGTATAATGGGGGCTGGTGGAAGTAAAAGTGAGTCACTCTCACCTAAGGATATTGTCCAGTCTAAGGAGGGTAAAGAAGCCATTAAGGGAATGTAGACGGTATTCAAAAGGGCAGGTTTCCCTCCCGAGGGTGTCCTAGATTCAGCCAAATGGAAAGATTTCAGGACAAAACATACAAGGTGGATTGTTAAAAACGGGCTAGAGGATAAAGTGTCTATTTGGTTAAGTGTGAGTGAAACACTGGAGGAAGTGGGAGGGGCAGCATTGATTATGCCTTCCCCCACATATAGTGATCAGATTTCAGGTCCGTCCATAGACACACTGCAGATGCAAGACACTAGCCCAATAAAGACAGACACACCAAAACGAATCACTACACATTTTAGGGTAGAAGAATTCAATTACAAAGGGGAACTCCCAACTAAACACATGAGACCAGACAACTGGACAGAACCAGAGGGTAATTTTCCCCCAGAAAGGAAATGTGATTTATGCGGATGTTGTGTGGATGAACGGTGGTTTTATTGTTATTCATGTCATTAATTTGTGGACCCAGAACATCCTCATGTTCAGGGGAAGTGGACTTGAGTAAATGTAATCCCATGGGTAAAAAGTATAAGAAATTTAAGAGAATAATGGGACAATTGCGAGATGTAAATGTGTCTGGTAAAAAAGATACTGCACCCAGTACTATACACAAGGAATTGGGAACCTATCTTGATAAGTTTACTAGTTCTTTTACAGATGAAGGTATTGATTTGGAAAGCAGTATGGGCAAAGGACTGTTAAAGACTAAACTCCTGGATGGATTAAGGAAAGAAATGCATGAACAGTTACTCATCTCACGACTTGAGTGCAGAACATTGTCTGTGCAGGCGATTATGCAAGTACGCAAAAGAATTGAAGACAGAGAACGTGAAAAGGAAGAGAAAAGCTAGCAACGGCCTATACAGATACATGTGGTTCAGCAACCCAATGGAAACTGGACGCACGAGGAGGGAGGCCAATCACGTGATTGCTGGAAGTACAAGGACTGGCTTCAGAGGAAGGACAACAGACGTGAATTCCAGGCACGAAGACAAGGCACCCTCGTATACTCCCAACACACGGCTGGTAAGAAACCTGACAATCTTATACCTATTACCTTACCTACAAGAAAAGTTATACAGTCTCATTGATACGGGGGTAAGCCAAACTGTCTTAAAGGAGGAAGATGTGCCATCAACCCTCACTACTCAGCAACAGGCCTTACCGGACAGCCCATCAACCTCAAAAGAAGTAAAAAGGTAATGCTCCAGGTTGTGCAGGTTTAAATATCCTTACAGGAGATGGAACAAGAGGTGGATTACTACCATTCATTGGATGATGACGATGACCCCAGGATTAAGAAGATAAGGCTGCAGTTAGAGGTGCCCTCCAAACTATGATCAAGAGGGAATACAGATGTGGGACTATTGAAGGTAACCATGGTAGTGCTGAATCAAGCAGTATCCTCTCACCAAGGAGAAGAACAGTGAGGAGCAAAGAGCAGCCATTCACACGCAGATTCAGGACTAAGAGGACAACCACATCATGAACGAGATCATGAACACAGAGGACACGCTCTAGGAGTACTTACACAAGGACATGGAGGTAAGCAAAGACCAACTGCTTACTACTCATCAGGACTGGAGTCATTATGGGATCCCCTATGTGTGTGCGTGCAGTAGCAGCAGCAGCAGTTCTGAAGGACAAGTGCACAGACATCGTATTGGATCACCTACTGTCCATACAGGCTCAAAATGATGACATTACTGACAGAGATCCTGCATCAGGAAAGTACTAAACATATTTCAGCAGCAAGGCTAACCAGGTATGAAGTAGCACTCAGTCAGTTCTTCTAACGAAACCATAAAGCGAAGCACAGTGCTCAACCCTGCAACACTCCTGCTATATAGGTGTGAATCTGATGATTCAAAAGAAGGGAGAGACGATAGTGTGACACCCAATGCCGGTCACAAAGAGAACATGCATTTAGGGATCCGATTATCACTCATGGACACTATGAACATGACAGCATAGCACTCATGGAAAGGCTAATCTGTCTGAACAGTCAAAACATAACCCCCCAAAAAATGTTATTTTTATTTTTCACTGATGGGTCCAGTTACTATACTGATGGAACACATCATGCCGGCTATGCGGTGGTCACTCCTTACGAGGTCCTGGAAGCTAAGCCTTTGCCTCCAGCTACTCAACACATGCAAGACATTGAAGAGAAAATCCTGCAGCTGAAACAGTCCTCAGAGAGCGAGCTGGATCGGCAGAAGCATATTGTGGACGAGACTGTGAAGCAAAGGAGGGTCATAGAAGAAAGATAAACGTTGAAAAGGCCTCTTCTGGCAAATCCAACTTGGAGCTGGAACTTGAGAAACTGAAGAACATTGCCGAAGAGACCCAGGAGAGCAAGCGGAGAACTGAGGAGAAGGCCGAAAGACAACAGCAGCTGGCTCTGGAGGAGGAGGCCAAGCGCAAGGAGGCAGAAGACAAGGTGAAGAAGATCATTGCGGCAGAACAGGAGGCGGCACACCAGAAGAAGCTGGCCCTAGAGGAGGTGGAGCGATTGAAAGCCAAAGCTGAAGAAGCCAAGAATCAGAAAGAGCTGGCGGAAAAGGAGGCCAAAAGGCAAATCCAGCTGGCACAAGAAGTTTCAAGGAAAATATTGAAGCTGAGGAAAAAGCTTATTATGCAGCATCTGTGCAGCAGAAAGAAGAGGAATTGATGCAGACCAGGATTCAGGAGCAAAGCATTCTGGAGAAGCAAAATGAAGAAGCCCGAGAAGGCGAAACGCGCGGCTAAGGAAGCAGAGCGCGCAAGAGCGAGGGCTGAACACGAAGACACACTTTCACGCCAGCAGGTAGAAGACAGAAGAAGGAACAGCAAACATCTACACAGATTCAAGGTATGCTTGGAGAGTTGCACATGACTATGCCAGTGTCTGGAAAAGTAGAGACTTTAAAACCTCAACAGGCAAGCCCATAAAACATTCAGCACTCATCAAATGACTAACCAGAGCACTAGAACTTCCACTGTGAGTAGAAGTAATCAAGACTCAAGCTCACACTAAAGTAGAGACAGAAGAGGGAGCGTGGCTTGGTCCGTGAGGGAGTCGGATGTGCGGCTCCTCGGCTCCTGCATATTCTGGCATAATATCCGTTTTGTGGGGGGTACCTACGGCACAGACCCCTGCCTGGACACCTGTACCGTCTGTGTGTTGCTATCTGGAGTCTGCTGGCGGTGCCGGGTGGTCTGGGAGCGAGCTGGCGGTGAAACGTTCAGTGGTCCCTGTCGGCAGTGCGGTGCGGGGAGAGGCAGTTCCATACCTGGAAGGGAGCTGGTTGGTGTGGCCCTAGGCGATTTGGGGTGCCCTGGTTGATCGTGGGCCGAAGATACCTGGGACCCTGAATGACCGGATATTCATTTTGGCACCAAACGGAGGGAGCTGACGGCCGCCATTTTGCAGCAGCGTGACTCAGGGTTGGAGGGGAGCCATGGAGGCTGAAGGAGCCCTGTCACTTGAGGGGCTGATACCCACTGTACCACCAATGGAGGCAGTGCTCATTGGGGGCCTACTCTGGGACTTTACAGTCTTATCCTGCCAGCTAAGGTGCACAAAGGGGCTTCTGCTCTGCCTCATACAGCACACTGCTCCTGTTTCTATCTGTCTGGCTAGTGCACTCTGTAAAGCAGCGTACAGCCTTCTCCTCCTTTGGTGGACTTTGCCCTGTCTCCTGTCATATACTACTACTTAGCCCCTGCAGAAGCACTGGTGATTATCCCTATAACTGAGGGCACATTGCAGGCCTTGTGACTATCCCTGGGCAGTGTGTACACTGAAGAGCCTGCAGATACTCCTATACAAGGTACCAGTAGCTGGACTAGTGCATTTCTTTATATATAATACATGCTGGCGGATTTGTGAATATCCCTTTATTGCAGAAGTAAACATAAGCAGACTTGTGAATATTCCCACCTGGAGTGTAAGCAGGAGGACATTCTGCATGTTATATACAGAGGGCTCTTAGAGGAATTTAAGAATACCCTTCTACTGTCTGCAGTTATTCGCTCTGGCCTATTGAGTGTTGATTCCTATTGGCAGTTGCTGCACATAGCACTCTGTTTGAACCTTGTGTCCATAAGGAAAATCATAGTCTAATGGGGCGGTCTGGCAATGCGGCATCTGCTGCTGGTTGCCTAGAGAAGTTCGCCAGACAGTCTACATCGGCACCTCCCCCTGAACCCCCTGGTCCCCAGAGCTCTAGAGGGCAGCGACACAATGGGGAACCACCGGAGGAGTCTGACTCCACGTTACAACAGATCTTTGGCGCTATCTCAGCCTCTGAGAAAACACTAATGGGGAAGATTGGGGAGGTCCAGATGGATACCTCGCAGCTGCGGCAGGACCTGCAAAAGATGCGGGAGAGGGTCTCTGAGACAAGATTTCCACACTTGACGACGCGGTGGTCCCGCTCCCGGCCCAGACTGCTACTTTGACATCCGAGGTGCGGCAATGCAAGCTAAAACTCTCTGATACGGAGGGGTGTCTCCATCACAACAACCTACGCTTTGTCGGTCTTCCAGAAAGAGCAGAGGGTAAGACTCCGGAATCCTTCCTTGAATCGTGGCCCATCCAGGAATTCAGCAAAGAAGCCTTCACTCCACAGTTCGCTGTTGAGCGGGCACATCGCATCCCTACACAGTCTCCGCCTCCTGGGGTGCCGGCCCGCACCTTTATCGCAAAGCTTCTCCACTTCATGACAGAGATGCCGTCCTGCGATTGGTTTGTACCAAGGGTCCTCTTCACCTTGACAACGCCACAGTCTCTGTGTTCCCGGATTTCGCCATGGAGGTACAAAAATCCTGGGCGCAGTTTTCACAGGTGAAAAGGCGACTGTGGGAATTGCAGATCCCCTATGCCATGATGTTTCCAGCTAGGCTTAGGGTGGTCATGGATGGCTTTACCCAATTCTTCAACTCTCCTGAGGAGGCCATGGACTGGCTGGAAAAGCGCCTGCACCGTCGAGATCGCCCAGACGGCTAAGTATTGGTCTAGCTCCTGCCTAACAGTCTTTGTAGTATATTGAAAAGTAATATGTCCACACAATAAAATGTTCTCTTCCAATGTTCTCAGGTTTCCACTCCGTCACAGTTTAACATGTAAACATTAGGGAATCACTCACATTCGCCCCGATATTCTCAGTATCTCTCCTTTATTTCAGTCCTATTGTGAAGTCCTGGACTTTGAGTTCATCTCCAATTTCCCAATGAAGGAACCAAAAAGAAAAAAGCATGCAATATGAAGACTGTAACACTTATTGAACACGCTGCTGCCTTTCCCCAATGCTTACTTTTTCTCTCTCTTGATTTGTATCTCTGAGTATGTTTTCTTCACCAGGTTCCGTCTCCTCGTGGTCTCCAACGGCAACCCTCCGTCACACTCACGATGTCCCCGAAAAAAAATAAACAAAAATATCTAGTGCAGAGAGCCAAAAATAGGTGAGGCACAGCAGAGCTAAAATTACACTCACGCTTTGTATCTCTTGATTTTGTAGCCTATATTAATCAAATCCTTTCTTTTTCTTTGCAGCTGTATAAGTCCTCTCTGACACCAACAAATCCCAAAAAGACAGCAGAAAAGGAGGATAGTGCAGATGGTAAATATGCAGGTAGAGTAAAAAACTCAATCTATGCACTTACACTAGTATCCTCTTGGAATTAAGCCGTGTTAAAAGATCTCTTTTCCTTTGCATACACTTCAATGGATCCAGAAACTTTCCAGCTTCCCAATTCTCTCCCTCCGTCTCCAACACCAGACCCCACGAAAAAACAGCAGAGAGGGGGAATAGTGCAGACGGTAGTCACACAGGTAAGTAAGAAATAAACCAATGCACTTACATAGATTTCCTCTTGAGGTATAACCGTATTTGAATATCCTTTCTCCTTCTTTCCAGGCACTTCACAATGGATCCAAAGCTCCAATCAGCGTCCCGCAGGTGCTCAATCTAATCAGCCCAAGACACTGTTCATCTGCCTCCTTCTCTCCCCTCGTTTTGTTTAGAGTGTTTGCCCTCAGTTCAATTCAAATGTTCAAACCAAATTTCATAATATTTATTCCAACATCAGATAAATAAAAACGCTGTTCCATGAAACATGTATTCTAAATAAAACAATTTCTTTAAAAAAGACTTCGATTATTTCACCCCTGCAGGCGGGGATTTTAGGGGAAAAAACCCCTCTCTATCAGGTCACTTCCACCGCCCTTTCCTCTAAGATGTATAACACCTTCAATCTACAGCAGTAAATGAATAAGGGCCCTTTTCCTAAGCTACTGGATAGGTGAGAAGATAGGGAAATTAGTGGATAGGAGGACTAGATAAACTGCCAATTCATTACCCGCAACCACCGACGCGTTTCAAACCCGATTTGGATTCTTTCTCAAGGTGTATGTGCGGGTAACTTTCCTCCTCCCTTTTATTCTGCCTTCCTCCTACACGTCATATAACTCTTCTCATGTTAACCCTTTAGGTTCATCCTTATCATTACTCATTCTATAAAGATTCCTCCTTTTTCTCTTTCATTCCTTTTCTCCTTCAGTTCCCTTTTCATTAATAGTGCCTCCAACGGGATTTAACTATACTGAGATCTAACTAACGGTGATCTTACTGACAAAAGGAGATTATACTTAATCCTCTGTCTATTGTAATGGGAATTACCTACTCGCGCTGTATATACCATCTACCGCCTTGTGAATAAAATAAAGTGTAACATAGATCCCAACTAAAAAATATTAATGAATAAGTGATGTGTCTCAATCCATAGTGATATGTCACTATCTATGTTGAATTCCCTGTGAAAAATAACTATTACAAAAACCACTTTAATTCGAAATGGTTGTTAAGTCCTTCTGGATACATAGTGCCATTATTAAAAATAGTTTCCATCTCTTTTCTGGCTAGCGATGTTTCCACATCCCCATTCCTCCAATTCCCCGTCACCTTACAAATGCCTATACATTTCCTAATTTCTGTTACTTCTTTTTTATGGAACTTTCTAAAATGTTCCGACAAAGGGTGGGTGGGGTCACCTTTTTTGATTTTCCTAGCATGTTCTCCCCATCTATCTTTTAGTCTCCGTGAAGTTTTTCCTATATATTGAAGAGGGCAACTACATTCAATCATGTATATGCAATTTTTTGAATCACACGTCAGGAAATCTTTAATGGGTATCTCTCTCCCTGTTTTCGGTTCTACATATGCAGTGACCTTTTTCCCTATTGGTTTGGTTTGTTTGCACATTTGGCAATTGCCACATCTGTAAAATCCTTTGTTTAGGATAGTTTTTTTCTGTTCTGGTTTAAATACAGTACTACTTACTACTTGTTTTCTTATGTTGTCACTCTTCCTATAAATAAATTGGGGAGCCCCACTAATTATTTCCTTTAAGTCCTTGTCCTGACTCAATATTCCCCAATGTTTTTTAACAATTGACTCAATTTTCCTATAATCCCCATTGAACTGTGTTATAAAAGGGACATTCTCATCTCTTTTTCTCTTCTTCCTATTTTCACCCTTATTTCTTTCTTCAAGCAACTTTTTTCTTGGTATTTTCTCCACATCTTCAAAAATCTTCCTCACCTCCTCCTCTTTATACCCTTTCCTCACAAACTGTCCTACCAAATCTTCCCCCTGAATCTTATAATCCTCTAATCTTGAACAGTTGCGTCTAACTCTGTAAAACTGGCTTTTGGGGACAGATTTCAGCCACTGTGGGTGGTGGCTGCTTTCCTGAGGAATAAATGAATTCGTGTCAGTTTCTTTCTT